>CABHPH010128278.1:0-28380 GCA_902168325.1 Peromyscus nudipes
TTAATCTTGGTGGGTCAAATACAAAATGAATAGAAATGAACATGGGAGAGAGGTGCGGAGTGAAGCAGACAGAGAAGGATTTGTATGGGCCAGGATTATAGAGAGTAAGGGATCAGAGTGTACAGTAAATGAGGTATGTCATGTGAAATGGCAAAAAGATAATAAAAGTCAAGTTTTTTCATTATTGCCTCTATCTGGCTTGATATCAAGTAATATTAACTTCATAAAGAATCTGGAAGTCTTGACTCCATTTTACATCAAGGAATACTTTAAGTAGATTCAGTATCAATTATCCTCTGAAATTCTGACATAATTCTGAGAGGAATCAGTCTGCTTCCAGGGTTTTCTTTTTAGTCAGGATGCATTTATTGCTGCTTCATTGTTGTTGCTGCATATAAACCTCTTCAATTAGTTCATGTTGGTGTAATTTGGGTGTGTGGTACCAATCAGGAGAAGTGACCATTTCTTCTACAGTTCCTAATTTAGTTCCATGAGGTCTTTAAAGTCAATAGGCATCAGATATACTTGTATACTCCTGTCTACTGATTAGGCTGTGCAGTTAGCTTGGTTACTTACTTCTCAAGTCATATTGACAAAAAGTACTGTATACTTAGCTATCAAGGAGATACAGACTAAATTTCCATAAAGATTTCATCTCACCCATCATAATGGCCATCACCAGGATAAATAACAAATTCTGACATGAATGTTAGGAAAGGAACGCTGTTATAATACACTACTTGGGATTGTAAAATAGAGAAAACACTTTGGAAAGCATTTTAAAAAAACTAGAAATAGAACTATCCTATGTACTATACTGTTTAACCATTTATCCACAGATGTTCTTGTGATTGTTGCCTACAATTCTCTGCACAGGCTGGGAAAAAGAGACTCCAGAATTGCTCAAGCCCCTTTAGAGATTCTCCCTAAAAAATACATTTGTCATGATTATGATAAGGACCAGATTTCTCTGGTGTGTTCTGAGGTTTAGGCTGTTCTGTGATGATCATGACAGGTAAATAGGCATCCCAGCTCTGCAGGGAGGTTAGAACACAGAAAAACAAATGCAGAGCTAGGGCCCATCCTTAAAGCACAGGGTTCGTTCTGAACTCATGGGCACCTTTCACATGACAGGACTGAGTGTTTCACATTGTGGTAAATTCTGTTGCTTCTCTCCATATGGAAAAACAGTGATGTCACTGTGTAATGGATTTTGCAAATGTGCATGGATTAAACACATTAGTGATTAACTCCTTGTCACAAATAATTAATCCTAGCTGAGTCAAGAAAAGAAATGAATGCATTTTCTCTTAGAGTCATTTAACTAACAGCAAGCCCAGATTTGAATTCTCTATTTGAATTTCCCTGTCCCTTCCATTCCCTGGTTCTCTGTTCCATGAGTTTAAATCTGTGCCTTCCTGAAGGCTGTCTTGTGAATCTATCCCTGTGTGTGTTTGCTGTCTTTGAGTGTGTGTGTGTGTGTGTGTGTGTGTGTGTGTGTGTCTGTGTCTGTGTGTCTGTGTTTGTCTGTCTGTCTGTCTGACTGACTGACTGTGTACTCTGTATGGATCTGTCTGTCCATAACAAAGTGTTTTTCTCTGTCTTTATTGAATAGCATAAAAAGCATCACATGGGGTAGGTATGAGAAAGCCTTAACAGACATTAAACCTCATGGACCTGGAATTATGGCTGGCTACAAGCCAACACATGAGTGTGATGAACTGACTTCTGGTCCTCTGCAAAAGCATAAAGTATTCTTGTTACTGAGCCATCCCTTCAGCCTCCAGGTAACATTTTTAAAACAGGAATTTTAAAGGTTTGCATAAGCTCAATATATGACATTCCCAGGAAAAAATAGACATTGAATGTATTTACTGGAGAAGCAGACATTTCTCCCTGTTGTTCTGCTCTGAGATTGTGTCTTAGAAAGAATGACTGGACCTCTTCTTGCCTTTTCAAATCAAAGTGTCAAAAATGCACATATAAACTACATTGATATTAACAACAGATACTGGAGACACAACAAGAGCAATAACATATACCCACAGTATTAGTAACAATCCAACTTACCACACCCATCATGCAACTCAGCATGGAGCTTCTTGAAAAACAAAACAAACAAATTAAAAATGAGGCTGGGTGTGAGAGGCAGGACCAGGTAGAGCTCTGTGTGTTGAAGGCCATCCTGCTGTGCATGAAGAGATGTAGGCCAGCCAGGGCTAAACAGTGAAAATAAAATTAAAGCATATATTTCACACAAAACATTCACTTCAAATCTGAAACAAAATACTGAAAGTGAAGGAATTTAAATAACAGAAAGATTTGCCTTGTAAATTTATCTGTCTAAGAGGTAGGTGGGGCCAGGCTAGAGAGATTGCTTAGTGGTTAAGAGCCCTTGAGGCTCTTAACCAAGGACCTGGGTTCAATTCATAGCACCCACATGGTAGCTCATAGCTGCTTGTGACTCAAGATCCAGGGATCCAATGCCTTCTTCTGATTCCAGGTGTACCAGGCATGCATGTGATACACAAACATACAGACAAACAAAAAATACATTAAAAATTTTAAAAATGAGGGGAACGGGAAGAATTATTGAGGCAAGTAAGAGTAGGGGCAAGGAATTCAGGGAGGTAAACCTACTTATTCCCATCTATCTCTTTGCTTTCCTTCCAGGTTGGGCTCTCACTCCTTACAGAAATCAGAAAGCCAAACCTTGGGAGACAGTGCCATGCATAAGGAGTTATGTTGGGAGATCTGGAATAAGGAACCAAGAATGCATGTTAGCATGGCAGGCTGCTTGTAGTTAAGTCTGGGAATCCAGAGAAAGAGGATGCCGGAGCAAACTGAATTGTAACACTACCTGCATCAGCAAGCTCTGAGTTTGATTTAGGACCCTCTACTGGTTTGAATGAGAATGTTGCCCCCCAGCCCCGACACACACACACATGTAGCTAGAGTTTTCCTGCCTGGCCCACAGTCAGGACAAATCTCTGCCACCCGCCAGTCCCACAGCCACTCAGACCCAACCAAGTAAACACAGAGACTTATATTGTTTAAACTGTTTGGCTAATGGCTCAGGCTTCTAGCTATCTAGTTCTTACATCTTAAATTAATCCATTTCTATAAATCTATACCTTGCCACATGGCTTGTGGCTTACCGGCATCTTCACATGCTGTTTGTCATGGTGGCGGCTGGCAGTGTCTCTTCAGCCTTCCACTTCCCAGAATTCTCTCCTCCTTGTCCTGCCTATACTTCTTCCTGCCTGACCACTGGCCAATCAGTGTTTTATTCATTGACCAATAAGCAACATGTTTGACATACAGACCATCCCACAGCACACACACACACACACACACACACACACACACACACACACACACACTTACTCTCATGTGTTTGTATGTTTGGTCCACACTAGGCTGAACAATTTTGGAAGAATAGGAGATATGACCTTGTTGGAGAAAGTTTGTCACTGAAGGTGGGCTTTGGTGTTTGAAAAGTTTGCACCATTCCAGTTAACTCTCTCTCTGTCTTGTGCCTGTGGATCAGATGGATGATTTCAATGATGACTCCAGCTTCAGGCCTGTCTGCCTGCTGCTATGTTCCTTGCCATGATAAACTCTTACCCTCTGGAAACCTAAACCCCCAAGTTAAATATTTTCTGTTATTGATGCCTTGATCATGGTGCCTTGCCCTGCAATTGGAAAGTAACTAAGACAGACCCTATGTGAAAGAAAGAACATCTTTGTGCTTCTGCCCACATGGACACATGTACATGTTCCCTCCAAGCATAGGCCTGTACAGAGGTAAACCTGTATACACACATTAATGAACACTATGCCTATACATACATATGAAAAGAAAAAATGAAGAAGCCAGGATGACTTGTCACCTTCTGAATCGTATTATCAGTGAACACACAGCCATCTATGCTGGATGGCAGATACCCATTGTGGGGTATGCAGAATCAGAGAGACCAGATCTACCTCTCCAAATTTAACTTTGTGGTCCTTAACAACTGTGTGCTGTCAGCCAGTGTGCACCTCTTGTGACCACACCCTGCCCTTGCCTGTGAAGCCAAAGTAGGTAGAGCAATCTCATAGATATGATGCATCTCTCCCATTCTGCACATCCTGGTCCTGGCTGGGCCTCTTTTTCCTGTACCCCTGAATAAAGTTGTCAATTTCACCAATCGGCTGAACTAAAACTACCAGCAATGATGAATTTAAATGGAACACATTTATGATGTGACAGAAATTCAATAAAGATAACAAAATAATGGAAAATGAAGTGGTGACACATACCTTTAATCCTGCTTATTGGGTTTTTATTTTTGTTTTGATTTTCATCTTTGAGGCTTTGTAATTTTTTTGTTTCTTGTTTTATTTTGTTTCCTTTTTTAAAGAGAGAGGAAAACATAATGCTTAATGTGTAGGGAGTTGTGGGCTATTTGGAGTGCTTGGGAGGATATAAAATTTATCAAAATATGTTGTATGAAAAATATTTCAACAAAAGGTAATAAGAGAAAAATAAGTTCAAATCATTAAAGAAAGAAATTGAAGATTTCAGAAGATGGAAACATGTTTCATGCTCAAAGATTGGTTGGAATAATATAGGAAGCATGACCATCCTAATGAAAGCAAACAACAGATTTCAGTCCCCATTAAAACCCCAACATAATTCTTCATGGTTTTGTTTTGTTTTGTTTTGTTTGCTTCTGGTGTTTCAAGACAGGGTTTCTCTTTATAGCCCTGGCTATCCTGGAACTCTGCTGTGGGCCGCAGGAATATATAATAAGAACTCAGCTGGTTATGGCAAAGTCACTACCTGGAGGGATCAAGGATTTCCTCCAGAGGAAGCCAAATTCCAAAGAGCTTTTGGTATTACTTGGCTTGTTATATATCAGCTATCTTCTGTTATGAAAATCATGTGTGCCTTCATAGTTTTCCCAATTGACTTTTCCCTAAGAAGGGCTAACAGTGTGGACTGATCACTCTCTGGACATACACATTCCAGGTATTTGGAGAACAGGCTCAGGAAAGGCTTTCTCTGGAATCAGATATCTCCTTTAGCCACTTTCAAGGACTAGCAGTAATAACAGTCCACATGAAAGTCTCCTGATTTAAGGTAAATTCCACAAAGAGGCACCGCCTAGGTCAGGTGGATGTTAAGTAATAGCTTTACACAATTTAGCTCGAATCCTCCTTTCTTACAGCCTTACTAACTTTATAGACCTTTAACTCCTTTCCTAACCACTTCTAGCAATAGATAACTTTCTATGCTGACAGCTATACTCAGCCAGAACCCCAGTTCAAGCCTCCCTGTAATTATCATCATTGGCAGCATCTGGCCAGGTCCATCCCCAGATGGAGGAAAGTACCTTATCAGAGATACCTCTGTACTCTCTAAGAACAGATTTAAGCATCCAGGCTACCTGTTTGAGAAGGCCTGGTGGATGTGCCAATTAAGCTTTACTTATTCCTTTCCCAAACCTTACCTCTAGTTCCAGATCTCCCTTTAACTATCACCAGAGGCATCTAGCTGTACACAGATTGCCTAGCGACCGAGCACACTCTCCCCCACCCTGCAGAAAAACGGCAGATGGCTTGGACAGATAGGAGCCACAGGAAAAAAGAAGACAGTTTTATTTTCTCCCATTGACCTAGCAACTTACAGATTCTTAACATTTTCTACTAATCACGTTTAAGATTATAGTTCAGCACATAAGATTCCCTCTTCTTAGATATTACCCAAATTTAGCCTTTAGTTAATTCATTTCCCCATTGGTCACTTCCCTTTGGGGTTGCAAATGATAATTAATAGTTATTGCCTTTCAGTGTGATTCTTATCACCCTTCCGTTTGACCCTGGAAGCCTGGCTTTATATACCAGGACTTCTAGGGTACATGGGACAGAGAAGAGAAAAGAGAATGGAAGAACTAGACGGGTAAGAACTTGTGAGGAACAAACTGAGATGGGGAAGAGCTAGATCGAAGGGCTAGAAGAGAGTACTAGAGGAATGAGATGGAAGATGAGGAAGAGCCAGATGGGGAAGTACTAGCTGGGTAAGAACAAGATGAAAAGGACCTAGATGAGGCAGAGTTAAGACTAGAGAATTAAGATAGAACTTAGAGGGAGCAGTAGATAAATAGAGAAAAAAGAAAGGAGCTAGGCACGAGAACAAAACTGAAGCTGTGTATATAGGATGTTATGCCAGAGGAATTAAAGCAAGTGGACTATAGAGCTTGGTGTGCTGGGATTCTATTTCCTGAAAAATAGTCCTCACCATTAGTAGTTCTCTCTCCTGAGCCCCTGGGATGTATAATATTAAGGCTGGTCTCCCTAATATTATACAAGAGAACCCACTTTGTAGACCAGGCTAGCTTGAACTCAGAGATCTACGTGCCTCTACTTCTAAAGTGCTGGGATTAAAGGCATGCAACACCACTGCCAGGCATCTTCACAGATCTTAAAGGGACAATTTTCAGCTTCATATGGAAACACAAAAGCCAGGATAGCCCAAACAAACCTGAATAAGCTACCACATTCACCCCTGAGTTTTCAATGGGAATTTTCTGTGTTTTCCATAAAAGCACATTCAGTACGCTTCCCGGAAGACAAACTTGTTTCTGATTTAGTACAACCACAGCATCACCATCTGACAGCACAGGATGGATTCAAAACTAGGCTGATAGCAATGGACTGACTGATCACTGACTTCCTGAGACACCTATTTCCTTCCTAAACCCTGAGTCCCTGAAATATCTTCCCCCAAGTCAACATTGCTAATAGTGTAATTCCGGATGTCTGACTGGCAGTAGTGGAGGTCTGTGAGGGAAGGATAAAGATGGCTTTTTAGTGTCACTTCATTTGCAAGTGATGGAAACGATTATCCAAATTCCCAGGAAAGCTCTCCAGAGTGAGTTACTATGTCTAAAATTTAGACTATTTCAAGTAAGTGTAGAACAGAACATCTAGCTGGAACTTCACTTTTACCTTTAACTAGAGCTACTTACACTAGTTATTTTGCACTAGCTCCTTGCACTAGTTACTTGACTGAGCCATCCAGCTCCTCCACCTTGTCTTCTGTTCCCTACCTGATTGATCTCTTTGAGTTATGAGGCTTATTGCATTTTTCATTTCTTGTTTCATTTCAGTTTGTGTGTGTGTGTTTCTAACTACTTATTGAATTCGCTTTTCATATCCTACAATGTCTTCACATCCTTCAGGCATTTGCTAGTGTTTTCTTGCCCACGAATCATTTTGTTCCTATCTGAGTTGCTTCACATGATTTCTATATTTTGACCACCTTGAATATGACTCTGGTTTTTGAGTTCTGTATATTGGATATCATTTAACATTCCCTCCTTAGGGGATACAGATATGGTTTATGCTTTGAGCCAAGAACGTTTTATCTTAATTTTTATTTGTTTTGGGAATGGTACCTGAGCATCAGAATTTAGAGTGTTGGTTGTCTTTTGCTGTGTGTTATTAACCCAGGAGGCTGGTATCCCAAGATGAGAAGTTAGAGCAGGATAACTTGTGCCTGAAGGGGTCAGAACCCATCGTAGGGGTCAGGTAGTGGGGTGCATCGTCCTCCTAGATCCAGTTCTGGTCTAGGCTGGCAGCAAGCATGTAGCGAGGCTGTGCAGAGCAGGTCCAGGGCAGCCTGACAGCTGGAGCTGTTGTGGAAGGCAGTCTGAGACGGAGTGGGAGGGACGGGTCCATATGGGGTGGAGACACCTCTTACGCAGAGGAGTTTAGGGAGAGAGAGAAAAAAAAAAGCCATCACAGGACTTAAGAAACTAAATAAACCGGGCGGTGGTGGCGCACGCCTTTAATCCCAGCACTCGGGAGGCAGAGGCAGGCGGATCTCTGTGAGTTCGAGGCCAGCCTGGGCTACCAAGTGAGTTCCAGGAAAGGCGCAAAGCTACAGAGAAACCCTGTCTCGAAAAAAACAAAAAAAGAGTCCGCAGTAAGCGGGTTTAGAGGAAACAGGTAACCGGAAGCGGAGGTGCATTGGGCAGGGCCAGGAGGAGCTGAAGGGACAGGAAATTGCACCATTCTCTGTCGGACACCTAGAGCCCGGTGATCCGGAACTGGTCTTCAGGACATGAAAACTCCAGAGCCTGTGTTGCCGCGAGGGTGGGTTGGGGGGCTGGGAAAGTCACCAGTATTCGATGAGGCTGCTCAGAAGGACACAGCTCTCAAAATTCTGTGGTGGATATCTTTCCTTTGTTTGAGGTCCTATGAAGTGGGTCTTATCTTGTTTTGTTCACTTACCTTACTGTTCCCAGATATTGTTTTAAAATAATTCATGAAATAATCTGGTAGAGCATTTGCATTATCTCTTGTTTGCAAACAGGGTTCTCTTTGTTATTGTGTCAATTACAAAGCTTCCGGAAATTAAATTCATCTATGCTTTCTAACTCCCCCGTTTTACCACTTGCCTAATCAAGAGAGCAGCCTTTGCCTCTGAGACTAGGCATCCTCAGACAGCTTCGTAGATAGTAATCACATGAGGAACCCGTGCAGATATGATTGAATCAGAAAATATATTTTATGGAGTGCTACAGATATGGTTGTAAACCTTTTCCTCCGCATTAATTTTCCATGTGGGATACATGCAGTCTGGGCTGTAAATACAGCATTCAGAAATGTGTCTTCATAAGCTGTGTTCCTATGTTACACCTTAGGTCCAGGCAAGCCCTTACCTGCCTCTCAGAATGGCCCTTGCCCCTGAATCTAGGCATCCCCAGAGAGCTTTGTAGATAGTAATCACACGAGGAACCAGTGAGAAATGATTAAACAGAAAATGTTTTATACAATGCTAGAGATATGCTTCTAAGCATTAGGCAAACCTTTTGCTCCCCATTAATTTTCCATCTGAGACATATGCTTTCTAGAGGATGTAAATACAGCATTCAGTAATGTGTCTTCATATGCTGTGTTCTTATGTTACTCCTTAGGCCCAGGCAAATGCAGTATGCATACTGTGAGAGTATATCAGGCCAAATTATTTTATAGTTAGCAAACACACTTTAAACAAAATTATAAAGCATCTTTTGAGTATTTATGATCACTCATCTGTATCAGAAAAATGTCTCTTTCCTTGAAGAAAAGCATTCTGCCCATGCGCATGTGACCAAACTTACTTTATTTTTTTTTTTTAATTTCAGGGTTTGTTGATATTCAGTGCTGTGACTGAGGACTTGTTGTAGGAGGAGTGGGAATGCCTCAACCCTGCTCACTGGGCTTTTTACATAGATCTCCTGTTGGAGGACTGCAGCAGTCTGGATTCTAAGAGTGAGAATAGTTTTCTGGAGTCTCCCTTGTTTCTGCTCAGGGTTCCTGGGAAAACTACTCTGCATGTGTGTGAGCTGTGTGTGAATGAGTCTCATATCTCACAGGGTAAAATGAAATGCTTAGAGAAAGAGACATTTTTCCTGATATTTTCTCTTTCCTGTTTTTTTCTCTTGGCAGGTGTTAGTGTTGTGCCCAGATCGCAACCCCCAGAGAGACCACCCAAGATGAGCATGCTGGAATGCAAAAGCAAGGTTTAATTTGGGATATCCAAGCCTAGGCAGGGACTTCGTCCAACAGATCCAACACAGTGGAGGCTGGAGGAAGTGTTCGCTTCTCTGCAAGCTCAGTTTTTAAAGGAAAAAATCACAAGGTTACATCATTTAGGGGTGCTAGTATGGGTACAATTCTGATTGACTCGCTTCTAGGGACTTTCTAGAAATCATGGCTTAATCTTACTTCTAAGGGGGTGTTGTCCGCCACCATTTCTCATTGGCTGCCCCCAGGTAGACATTTCTATGCCGGGTTGGAACATTCTTTGCTCAAACAGTTACCTAGGGAACCAGGGAGAGGACATTCCATAGTCCAACAGTCATGACCTCGTGACTACCTTGTTACTCTGTACTTTTACACTTCCTGGTTTCTGGAATCTGGACTGACTGGTTTCAGTAACTCATGGCCTGTACCTAAAAGGAGAAATCTTAGGCCTTAGTTTTAGGGTGAAAGCATTTTCGTCTTATTTTGGTTCCACATTAGCACCTTTAGTTTTTGCTCTTTGAAAAGTTCCAGGTGCTTTCTGAAGAATCTCTTTCTCCTATGCAGTCTCACAAGGTCAATTAGTCCTGCTCACCTGTGAATCAGAACAAAGAGCCTGGGATGGAGAAGAGAGAAGAGACAGTAGCAAAGGATCCAGGTGTGTTAGAGGGTCTGAGGAAGGAGTGAAGACATGGGGAAGGGTTCAAGTGACAGTAGAAAGAGGACATGCAGTTGGTTTTGCCACATTCTATCTCATTAGAAATGATTTTAGAGAAATCTACTGAGAATAATCTTAGGATTGTCCTATTGTAAGTGCTTTAAGACTCTGTATATAAGAATTAATACTCATAGACAAACTTAATTTTATTTGGTTTTGCATGTGACTGATGCTGTCCCTCTTCCATTCACATTGCTGGTTGTGTTTTTATACCAATATTAAGTGGTTTCATTAATATAATTTAATTTGCTGTTTAGTTAGAACCATTTAAGCGTCTTTGTTGGTCCTGAGCACAGAGTTTTTGAAGCATCTTGTAGTTCCTTAAGGTTCTGTGCCTTTTAGGGTTAATTTCTTTATTTTCTAAAATAATGCCAGCAGAATTTTGAGAAGATTTGCTTAATATCTCTGCTGAGTACTAAACTCCATTTACATTGTCTTCCCTTTGATATCCCATTGTCTGTCTTCAACACTCCACCATCTGCATCACTACAATTTTTATATATTTTGAAATTACCACTGGGTTTGATCCTTCGCTCACTATTTTTTAAGTCTTTGTGGTTTCTCACAATTTTATATATCTTAGTAATTCCTGATTTTCTCCATTTTCAGAAAAAAAAAACTGCCTGTAAGATATTGGTACAAAGTATTTAGAATCTTTACAGAACATAATCATCATTTTATATTTCTTTGCACGTTTGAATGAGAACATGCTATCAGAGAGTCAATGTTCACAGGTCTTTTTTGTATTCTTCTCTGTTCTATTTACTGTTGATGTCAGCATTCTTGGTTCTTGGAGAAGACACTTTAAACATTGATCTTTACTAGGTTTGAACACTTGTTCTATTTTTAAGACCGGGCCACATTGGAGCATGCTTATTGCAGTTTGTGAAACTGCGTGTCTTCTGATGTTGAGTGGATCATTCTCTGTAGGGCTGTTAGGCATTATTGGTTTTCTGCACTGTTCATGGTCATCTTGCTTTCCTGTGGTGGACATCAAAGCTTCCCTGCATTATTGTCTATTTGCTTCATACACTTCTGTCATTAATTGCTTCATGTATTTGGAAACTTGTGAAATACATTCATGTTGATCACATATCTTTCTGGAAATGGACCATTTGATCATTTGTTAATATTCTTTTGTAGCTGGAAGTTTTTGTTTTGTATATTTATAGATTCGGCTTTTCCTGTTATCTACCGTAATCATGACCAATCCCCTTTACAGAAAATCTTTTAAAAAATTTCTTCACACTTAGCACTTTGTATCTTTATATTTGAAGTAAATACTTGTATAGAAAGTATATATTTTGATTTTATGGGTAGTATATATTATTATAATATATATTAGAGTTATATATTTTGATTTTAGGATTATCTTATTCCATGTTTGGTTTGAGGCCTATTATACATATCATTTTGATAAATCATTGAAGGAAAATATAAACATATACTAATTTGTTATTTTCTGTATTGTTTCTTTTCCTCTTTCTGCATATCTGTTTCATTGATAGTTTGCAGTTTATTTCATTTCTTTATAAATTTGAGTAGTATTTTCTCTAGGTTTTCTCTTTTTCTTGTTTGGTTTTTCACAAAGCTGCACACTGACTTTCCTGGTGGCTTCAGTGAGTTTGATTCACAATGACACTGTGTCTGTGTCTTCCTTTTGCATTGTCTCTAGTGTTAGTTATGGTCTAACACCTTGGTGTGGACACTGACTGGGCAGAGAGATCTCAGTGTACACTAGAGAACATTTTCTTCTTCAGTAAACGTGTGGAGCATGTGCTGTTTACATTTAGGCTATGTCAAAGCTTTTGTGCATTGTCACCTTTTTGGTTTATTTCTTGATTATACTATTATTTGCTTTGTCTTTTTTAAACTTCTTGGTAAAATTTGGATATTTATGCATGTACTATGAAAGTGTAGGCAATTTCTTTATACTTTCAGTTACTACCTTTTGAATGCAATTTTCCAATTGCACACAGTCAAATTTCACCATTTCATTGCTTTTCACAGTATAAATTCTACCACCAGGGAGTCCAAGATATTTTTAGACACTGTGAGTGGTCTGCTGACTTCTCTGCATCCTCTTGTTGGTATGTTAAAAAAAAAACAACCCAGTGATGTTGCATGTGTATTAGCAGCTGTTTAAGAGTCCTATTTGATCTTAGTTTTGCATGGGTATTTCTACCTTTAAGTTATAAAATTCTATTCTTATCTAAGAGGTCCCCTTTCTTTATTACTGTCCTATATTATCACCTTTAAAATTTTCTGTGTCTGAAATGTACCCACTGATGCAATGTGTTGACTCTGCAGGACACCCTTCTCTGTGCTGATTAGAGCAAAATGGTTCCAGCTGTTCTTTTTTATTGTCAGGTTTAGGATTGTGTCCCATTGTCTTTATTATGTGGAAGTATATTCCTTTTGTTCTCACATTCTTCAGAGCTTTTTATAATGAGCAAATGTGATATTTAGGCCCAAGTCTTTTATGGATCTATTGACATCATCCTGTTGTTTCTCTTACTCACTCTACATGTTTGGTGTCTTACATTGTTTAATTCATAGGTGTTGAAACATCTTCCATTCTTGACATTAAATCAGCTTGTATTCTGTTTCCATGTAGCTTAGAGACAATCTCCATGTCTATGTCCATCCTGACAACTTGTCCATGATTTTCCTTTGCCTATATTTGTTTGGATTACCTGCTTCAGGTGTTGAGGAAAAGCTAGCTTTGTATGATGACTTTCTAGCATTCCAGTTCTTTGTGTTTTATGTATGCAATGTTCTTCTTGTTGTATTAGTAAAAGGTTTTTTTAAAGAAAAGGAGAATTCTGTGCTGAATCTGTCCAGTCCTCAGACACTGTTAGAGGAAACTCTGACTGCTTCAGTCTCAGCACTACTGAATGCCTTTTCTAGTTTTATGAATTAGAAAGGTGAATTGTTCGCTTGTTTCTAAAAGCTTGACCTTTTCTTCTTCAATTCTAATTTCTTTGCATGTGACCATCTACAGTTCTCCATAAGGTAACTCTGATGTCATTGGCATACACTGCAATATCCTCTTTTCAACTCTAGGTCTGTTGCTTGGGGATTCATTCTTTTAGTTTGGATTAGGTGAAAAATGCTTCATCCATACTTTTTTCATTTCACAGAAACAAGTCTATTGCTTTGGTTCATTGCATTGTCATCTAGTCTCTACTTCATTAATTTCTACACAACCTTTCTCGTACCTTTCTATGTACTGTTTCAGATGGCCTGTTCTTTAGCTTGTAAGCCCTCAGCCACATAATTATGGGCAAATGTCTTTTATAACCAGAGTCTATTGCTGACAAAGCTTCTCACTGTATCTTTGTCTTCCCACTTCTGTGTCATTGTTATTCATGAGCTGCCAATCACCCTGACATTCTAACAAAATATCCGGAGTACTTCATGAATCCTGCCCCACTGTTCATTGATTTGTCTCCACAATGACTAATTAAGGAAAAATAATAAGGAAAAATAAACCGAGTGCTGGAAAGGTGGCTCCGCAGTTAAGAGCACTTGTTGGTCTTGCAGTTTCCAGGTTCAGGTCCCTCTACATGCATGGTGACTTAATTCAGGTCCAAAGGATCTAGTGCCCTCTTGTGGCCACTGCAGCCACTTCATGCATTAGGTGCACTGACCTACCTGAAGGAAAATACTCATACAATTAAAGTTAAAATACATAAATCTATTTTTACTTTCTTTTATTTATTCTATATATCTTCTTTTACATCATGTATCTTGATCCCATTCATTTCCCAGTCTCTTTGCATGTCCCCTCTGCCCTTGCATCCCCCAATAAAAGAAAATTTAAGAGAAAAAAGGAAAAATTTAAAATCTCATTATGGAAGCAGAAGTGTGACACAGTGAGTCACTCAGTAAAGGTCTTTGTCCATATATCTTTATTTGTAAGTGTTCATTCCTAAGAACCACTGGTCCAGTTCGAGGCCTCTAGTTTCTACTGCAGTATCAATGCTGGACCCTCACTAGGACTCTTCTTGGGTATCCTGTTGTTGCCCTGTGTTGTGGAGATCCTGCAACTTTGGGTCTACAGGTGAGGTGGTGAGGTCCCTTCACATTCTCCAGCAGATCACTGATGGTGTAGGTGTTATGTTGGGCCAAATCATA
Organism: Peromyscus nudipes; assembly: GCA_902168325.1. NCBI lineage: Eukaryota > Metazoa > Chordata > Mammalia > Rodentia > Cricetidae > Peromyscus > Peromyscus nudipes. The sequence continues at coordinate 14,417 of CABHPH010128278.1, forward strand.
GTTCTGGTTCTGGGCCTGGGTGGCTGTAGGGTTGAGCTACCCAGCTGTCTCCTGTCCTCACCACGAGGGTGAGCTCTCCAGAATTGCCCCAGTTAATCCACCTCATGCAGCAATTAATGAGTTCGGGGCTGGTTCTCTTGCTTTCACGCCCTTAGGGTCAGCTCTCCCACCCCTACAACATTAGGGCCAGCTCTATTGTTTTTCCCAGGTGAAGTGCAGGGGCCACTCTTCGGAGTTCTGCAGCTGGTGATCGATAGGGAAAGCCTTCCTGTTCTTATTACCCCAGGGCTAGCTCCTCCACCAGTCTCAGGCAGTGATGACTGGGAGGTGAGGAGGAGAGCATCTCTCCTCTGCCCATGCTACCACATGTCTGAATAGTAATGGGGACAGTTCTCCTTTGCCCATAACATTGAGACTGAGTCTCCCTCACCTCCGCGACTACTGGTCAGCTCTGCTGTGCTGCCTAGGCGAGGGGCAGGGTCCATTTCCCGTGTGCTGCTGCTGGTAAGGAGGAGGGTCAGCTCTTGTCTGGTGCAGGTGGTAAGGGGCGAGGGTTAAGGGGGGGGGGCATCTCTCACCCACCCACACTGTCACATGCCAGATGAGAGTGGGAACAGCTCTTCCACATTTATAACTCCAGGGCTGGCTCACCCACACCCCGTCCAACAAGATTGGCTCCATTGTGTTGCCCAGGCAAGGTGTAGGGCCTGCTTTCCCTAGTGTTGTAGCTGATGGGGTCAGGGACAGCTCTCTCACTCTTAGACCACAGGGCCAGCTCTCCACTATAGCTACTTAAGGAATAATAAACCAAGTGCTGCAGAGGTGGCTCAGCGGTTAAGAGCACTTATTGTTCTGGCAGTTTCCACTTTCAGTTCCATGTAGATGCATGGTGACTTAACTTAGGGCCCAACATAGCTGTTGCCCTCTAACGGCGCTGCAGGCACTTCATGCACAAGGTGCACAGACCTACCTGTAGGCAAACATCCATACACATAAAATTAAAATGCATAAATCTTAGGAAAGAAACAGTAAATGATCTAGAGGTGTTACATAAGGACTCAAGATAACAGGACAGGAAAGCACATGGAGGTGTCACTGCTAGTGTGAGAGGGAGTGTGAAGCCTGGATATGTATTTGAAGTGGCCAGACAGAAGAAATGAATGTCAAGTCAGTGATATGTATTGGTTTTTAGTGTTTTGAGAATTTCATTCATTTATATATCATGTTTGATCAAATTCACTCCCTGTTCCTCAGTTCTAATTACCCACTCTCATAATGCTTTCTCACATCTGTATATTCACATTTTTTATAAAAAGTACTGAGTCCATGGCAGCCTAGCTGTATGTGCATGAGCTATATCTCTGAAGAAAATTGACTCTATCTCTGCCAAGGCCAAGAGTTGCCTATCATATCTCACATAGTGGTGTGATGATCCCTTACACCCTTGTTGGGCTTTGAGCTTGGTTAGTCTTGAGCAGGTTTTGGTTTGTTTGGTTTTTCAGCTCCATGGAATCATTTCTGCAATGACATTCATGTGACAGATAAGGGAACCAGATCAGCTGTGTCTGTGTTGTAATTTCCTTATAACCCTGAGAGCCATGATGACGTGAACAAACAGTTCATATCACAGCAGCAGGGATCCATGGGTGGCCTGGGGAAAGTCACCATTCAGCTGTGCAGTTGTGGGAACCACAGCAGGCATCCAGACAACCTTGGAGCTTCCCAGGTCAGAGGAGCTGCAGTGCTGGGAAACAGGCAGGAACAGGACAAAGGGTGTGATCAGGTCTCTGCTGCTGCATGGAGTCTGATATCTGCTATGGATTTCTTAATCCTGTCAGTAAATTTTAGATCATATGAATGTATTCTGATGTTTTCATTTCATCTTATAATTGCCAGGATATTTACAGAAGCATGATCTGGGAGAGAATTTGCATTATGTATTGTCTGCAAACATGATACTCTTTGCTATTGTGGCAATTGGAATTTAAATTCATTCATTTATTCTAACTCCCTGGTTTTACCATTTGCCAGTTCAAGAGAGTAGCTTTTCCCTGAGGCATCTAGGCATTCCCAGAGAGGTTTTTGATATAAGTCATATAAGGAGCCACTGAAGTTTTTTATTGAATCAGGAAGCATATTTTAGCAAGCTTTATGGCTATAGTTGTAAACATTAAGCTAACTATTTTCTCCAGTTAATCTTCCATCTGAGAGTTATGCATGCTAAAATGTAAATACAACATTCTGAAATGTGTTTTCATATATGTATACCTACTTCATATATTTCACATATTATAGCCTAGCATCAGGAAAAGTACAGTATGTATGCATGCTGTCAGAGGATATCAGGCCACACTGCTTTTACAGTTGTAAGATGCACTGTAGGTCAGGACAAAGTTAGAAAGCATCTCACAAATAATTCTTATCACTCAGTTGTATGATTAAAAATTGACTCCATTGTATTTTGTCTCCATGTTCCAAGAAAAACACTCTTTCCATATCACATGACCAAATTGGCCTGGTGCTTTTTGGTTTTGGCTTTATTTTGTTGAATAAGTGTATCATTCTTTTGCCATGTCTGGCTCAGATCTCACCATGTACACCAATCTGGTCCCCCAAGGGTGGGGGACCTTCTGAGTGCTGGGATTAAAGCAGTGCAGGAACACAGATGGCTCAAACACTCACTTCTTTTGTTTTTAATTTTTTTGTTTTTGGTTTTTTTTTTTTTTTTTTTGAGACAGGGTTTCTCTGTAGTTTTGGAGCCTGTCCTGGAACTCACCTTGTAGACCAGGTTGGCCTCAAACTCACAGAGATCCGCCTGGCTGTGCCTCCCAAGTGCTGGGATTAAAGGTGTGCGCCACCACTGCCTGGTCCTTGTTTTTAATTTCATGATTTGTTGACAGGGCTGTGGCTGTGGTCGGCTCTCAGAAGGAGAGCAATGCTTGAACCCCTCAGCTGGCTTTGTACAGAGATTGGATGTGCCAGATTTGCAGGAGTCTGATATTTGTGTGTGAGAATAGTTTTCTCCCGGTCTCCAGTGCTGCTCCTTAGGATTCCAGGGGGGAAGTACTCTGCAAGTATGTGAGCTGTGTGTGAATGAGCCTCACATCTCACAGAGGGAAGTCAAATCCTCAGCGGAGAAAAGTAAAAATGTTATAGCTCTGAGTGAAAAGGCTTCCCTAGTGGAAGTCTTACAGTTCTGAGGGGGAAGGTTTCCCCAGTGGAAGTGTTACAGCTCTGCTTCCATGGGGAAGGTTTGCCTAATGCAAGTGCTACAGCTCTGAAGGGAAAGGTATCCTGATAGTTGGGAACCAAGGAATACCACAGTCACATAGCACGACAGACCTGACATAAGAGATTTATTGCAAGGGAAAAACTCAAGAGATTGTCTGCCTGTGCTTTGGTGAGACGCCATAGAGAACTGAGGAAAAGACGGGAGTTATATAACATGTCTCAGGGGCATAGCATTCCACAGTGGAGCTTTCCATGTTGGTGGGGTTTTAAGTCCTGAGCTTCAGCTTTTTACTCTGTAGGGCAGAGTTTAGTGCCATTATCTAGAGGGGCTGTGTCTAGCATTTAGGGCAGTTAGAGTGTTCTCAAGGTGGAGCCTGGTGGTTGCAGCTCCTCAGGGGTGGGCCCTGGCCACCTGAGCATCAACGGGCTTACAAAATGTGCTTTGCATATGTTCTTGGTGTTTGTTCTTTTGTCCTGCCAGACAAATTCCAAGGCCAGTCCACAGAGAACTCTCCAGATACGTCAGCCTCTGCACCAGCTTCGAGGATACCAACCAGGTGAGGATTGGCAGGTGGATTTCACTCACATGCCCGCACATAAAAAACTCTGTTACCTCCTAACTGTGGTTGACACCTTTACAGGATGGATAGAACCTTTCCATCTCCAGGGTAACAGCAGATGTGGTGGCCCAAATACTCCAAGAACACATTATTCCTAGATTTGGCCTGCCACAGACCATACAAATGGACAATGGGCCAGCCTTCACTTCCAGGGTCATGGATAATTTCAACATCTCCCAGAAGCTCCACATTCCCTATCACCCACAATCCTAAGGAAAGGTTGAGAAGGCCAATGGACTCATCAAACAACAGCTCACCAAGCTCTCCACTGAACTCAGGTTATCAGGCCTGAGTTCTCCCCATTGCCCTTACCTGCCCCGGGCCACCCCACGCTCTCCTACAGGCTTGAGCCCTTTTGAGCTCCTTTATGAAAGGCCCTTTCTCCTCAATCACCACCTCCCAGGCCAAACTCCCTCACTGGCGGGGTACCTCCCCTACATCTCTTCTGAGGTCCCTTCTCCATTCACATGCTGACAGCCATCTCCCTGCCCCAACATCAACAGACCCAACTGCCCCTGTGCCTGTCCCACTCTCCCCAGAGGAGAGAGTATTCCTCAAACAGCTATCTTCTAAGTCTCTTGAGCCCTGATGAACAGGACCTTAGACTGTGATCCTTACCACACCCTCAGCTGCCAAGCTCCTGGGACATCCATGCTGGTACCATCTCTCCAGGCTCAAGCAGGTACCTATTCAGGATACATGGTCTGTCCAGCAGCTGGGACCCTCCACCCTCCAGTTTTCCAAAGTGTCCCAATGAAGGAACTATCTGCTCTTTTGCTCTGTGCATTCATCTTTGCAGTACAACTAGGGCAGATGTTAATAATCTATTTTTTTTCCTAGAAACTTGCCTTCTTTGTTTCCTCAAGAAACAGATGCCTGAGGTCTCCAGGATGACAATTAACCAGATGCTCCTCCACTCACACCTCCTGCTGAATATGAGCCCACCAACTCCCGACTCCCCACTTCCCCACATCGTCCCATGCCTGCAGGAAGTAGCCGGAATTGAACCAGCACCCCTATACCCAAAGAGTCTGGATTGTTCAGTGGGAGCTCCACCTCAGCCCCTGGCACCCTAGCATTCGTATACCCAGAGTCAGTAATGTTCTGGTGGAAGATCCACCTCAACTCCCCTCCCGAAACTCACCCCTCAAAGTCTGCCAAACACAGTTCCTCCCCCAAAGAGGACTAAGACCACTCCCACAGGGTATTTAAGCTGCATCTCAGAAAATAAACATGTAGTTTTCTGGTCTCTCATCCCCGTCTCCTCTCTGGAGGGCTGGAGAATCACCCAAGAAGGCTTTACCCATTAAACCAGGGCTTTTTCTTATTCAGTATGATTTGGTCTGATTTGGACTGCTGCATTGGTGGAGATGTTTATTGGGGTGCAAAAAAACTTATCAATGAAGACACTGTAGGATATGAAAAGTGAATTCAATAAGTAGTTAGAAACACCAAAAAAAAAGAAAAGAAAAGAAAAAGAAAAAAACCCTGAAACTGAAATGAAACAAGAAATGAAAAATGCAATAAGCCTAATAATAAAAACTCAGAGTTCAATCAGGTAGGAGACAGAATATCAGGCTTGAAGACATGGTAGAGGAGCTGGATGCCTCAGTCAAAGAAAATAATTGAAACAAAAATGTGCCATGCAAGTAGTACTAGTTAAAAGTAAAAGTCAAGTTCCATCTGTATGTTCTATACTTCTCTGAAATATTCTAATTTTTGAAACAGTAACTAATTCTGGAGAACTTTCCTGGAAAGCTGGATAATCATTTCCACCACTATACAAATGAAGTGACACTAAAAAGCCATCTTTGTCCTTCCCTCACAGAACTCCACTGCTGCCACTCAAACATCCAGAATTACACTATTAGCAATGTTGACTTGGGGGAAGACATTTCAGTAACTCAGAGTTTAGAAAGGAAATAGATATCTCAGGAAGTCAGAGGTCAGTCAGCCCATTGCTAACAGCCTAGTTCTGAATGCATCCTGTGCTGTCAGGTGTTGATGTTGTGCTTGTGCTAACACAGAAACAAGTTGGTCTTCTGGGAAGGATACTGAAGGTGCTTTTATGGAAAACACAGAAAATTCCTTTTGAAAACTCCTTGGTGAATGTAGAAGCTTATGGCTGTTCAAGACGCAGAAAATAAGCAATGTAAATGGCCACAGCCCTAAACAAGTCAGTAACAACATGCCATCTATGGCTCAGGGAATATCGAGGAAGAGATGGTGGGAAGGAAACAAGAAAGAGAAGAGGGGGAAGGACCATGACATGACATTCTCCACATACCACAAACTCAAAATCAGTAACCCAGAGCAACTGTACTCACCTGCACTGGCCTTACTCAAGACCAGCCCTGGACACAATCATTCTAGGAAGGAGAGAGGTTCACAGGACCCCACCCTTTAGCTCTTAACTGTGGCTATGGATAGATTTTAGGAGAAGGGGATCACTGTCTTTAGTTCTGTGTCTTCTGTTGAGCCCAACAGGCTCCAACACATAGCTCCAAACCCACATGCTCACAGATAGCCTTGGCTAATCTTGGTGGGTCAAAAACAAAATGAATAGAAATGAACATGAGAGAGGGGTAGGGAAATAGGGAAATAGAGAGAAGGATATGTATGGGGCAGGATTGTAGGGAGGAAGGGATAAGAATGTGCAATAAATAATGTCTATCATGTGAAATGGCAAAAAAAGATAATAAAAGTAAAAAAAAATTTCATTTTGCCACTTTATCTTCTTTGATATCAGGTAATATTAACTTCATAAAGAATTGGAAAGCCTTGCTTTCATTTTATATCAGGGAATACTTTAAGTAGATTCTGTATCAATTATCCTCTGATATTCTGACATAATTCTGTGATGAATCAATTTGCTTCTAGGCTTTTCTTTTTTATCAGGGTGCATTTATTTCTGTTTCATTGTTGTTGCTGCTTATAAACCTCTCAAATTAGTTCATGTTGGTGTAATTTTGGTGTGTGGTATGAATCAGAATATTTGATCATTTCTTTTAGCTTTTCCTAATTTAGTTCCATGAAGGTTTTAAAGTCAGCAGGCATCAGATATGCTTGTACATTCATGATTCCTGATTAGGCTGTGCAGTTAGCTTGGGTACTCCTCAAGTCATGTTCACAAAGAATCCTGTATACATAGATATCAGGGAGATGCAGACTAAACCTCCTTAAAGTTTCCATCTCACCCCAGTAATAATGGCCATCACCAAGATAAATAACAAATTCTGACATGAATGTGAGGAAAGGGACACTGTTGTACACTCCTTGTTGGCATGTAAACTAAAGCAGACATTTTGGAAAGGATTCTATATTATTCTCAAAAACAGTAGAAATAGAACTATCCTACATACTATATTCTTCATCCCTTTATCCATTGATTCTTTTATAATTGTTGCCTACAATTCTCTGTGTACACCCATGCCCATCTGCATAGGCTGAGGAAGAGATTCCAGAATTACACAAGCCCCTTTAGAGTTTCTAGCTAAGAAATACATTTATCATGATTTTAATCAGGACCAGGTTTCTATGGTGTGTTCTGAGGTTTAAGCTGTGTTGTCATGATCATAGCAGGTAAACAGGCATCCCAGCTCTGCAGGGAGGTGAGCACACAGAAATACAAATGCCTCTAGAGATAGGGGTCTGTCCTTAAAGCACAGGGTTCATTCTGAGCCCATGGGCCCCTTTCACATGACAGGACTGCTTGTTTCACATTGTGGTGAGTTCTATTGTTTCTCTTCATATGGAAAAGCAATGTCACTATATAATAGATTTTGCATATGTGCATGGACTAAACACATTGGTGACTAACTCCATGTCACAAATAATTAATCCCAGTGGAGTCAAGTAAAGAAATAAAAGCATTTTCCCTTGGAGTCATTGAACTAAGAACAAGTCCAGATTTGAATTCTAAACTTGAAGCTCCCTGTCCCTTCCATCCTCTGGGTGTCTCTTCCATGAGTCTGAATCTGTGTTTCCCTGAAGGCTGTCTTGTGAATCTATTCCTGTGTGTCTGTATGCTATCTCTGTGTGTGTTGGTCTGTCTGTGTACTCTGTATGTGCCTGTCTGTCAATAACAAAGTATTTTTCTCTGTGTTTACTGAATAGCATGGAAAGCATCATGTGGGATAGGAATGAAAAATCCTAAACATACACTAAACCTTGTAGAACGGGAATTATGGATGGTTATGATCCACCACTTGGGTGCTATGAAATGAATCCTGGTCCTCTACAAGAGCATAAAGGGCTCTTAAATTCTGAGCCATCTCTCCAGGCCCCAGGTAATAAAGCCAGAGTTTTAGAAGTTTGCATAGTCTCAATATATGACATTCCCAGAAAAAAAAGAAAAAATGAAACTAATCTCAAATGTATTTAGTGGAGAAGCAGCCGTTTCCCCTGTTGCTCTGCTCTGAGACTGTGTCTCAGAAACAATGACTGGACCTCTTGCCCTTTCAAATCAGAGTGTCAAAAATGCTCGTGTAAATTACATTAATATTAGCAACAAATACTTGGGACAAAACAAGAGCAAGAACATATACACACAGTGTTAGTAGGAATCAAATTTATTGCACCCACAATGAAAGTCAACATGGAGCTCCTTGAAAAGAAAACAAATGAAAAATGAGGCTGGGTATGATGGTGCTCACCTTAATCCCAGCACTGGAGAGACAGGGCCAGGTGGAGTTCTATTAGTTGGAGGCCAGCCTGGTGTGCATGAAGAGTTGCAGATCAGCCAGGGATACACTGGGAAAATGAAATTAAAGTAGATATTTCCCACAAACTATTCACTTCAAATCTGACACAAAACACTAGACTGAATGAATTTAAATAACAAAAAAATATGGCTTGCAAATATCTTTGGGGGAGGTACTTAGAACATTATATTTAATAGTAAACTTTGCACACTTCAGCACTGGGACTGTCACTGAGTCAAAGCACCAGGGATAGCTGCATGACCACACAGAGCATCAGTGAGGAAGATGAAGACTATGTTGACCATCAAAGAGATGACACACATGGTCTCAGACAGGGAAAAATCCAGGACAGAACAGAAGAAGGGCTGATCCTTGGGAGATGATTTCCTGGCATAGCCAATAACCAAGCTGCCAAAGTACAAATCAACGCCAGCCCCTGATCCCTGATCCAACCATACCAACTGTGTCAGCTGAAATACTAATAAACCGACATGCTGGAGAAGGGAACCACTGCAGGGGGCTGTTTATGTGTGACCTCTGGTTAGCAAAGAAGCCAGGAGGACAGGGGTCTGATAAGATGGCTGGTAAAGGAGAGAATCAAAAGTAGAGAAATAAGTACTACCGTGGTGGTCTGCATTACTTTAGTCTCAAAGATTTAGCTCTTCTCACTTCAGGTCTTAAGGACACCAAATGCTGAAAGAGAAGAAATCTTTTAAAAGATACACCATGAATGGGATTGCGATAAAGAAGATGGGAGGCCACAGTTTTGGAAGGGAACAGACAATCCAACACAAAACTCTTAAAACACAAAAAGAAGAATACTGGCCAATGATAAAATGTACTGTTTGCTAGAAGGTTATTTGTCAGTATGGGTTCATTTTACTCAACAATTTCTTAGAAATTGACACAATCACTGATAGAATGGTAGGGAGAAAATAGACAGAAATGCTGAGATACTTTAACATTCAACATTTAGTGACAAATAATGAAATCAATCTAATATTAATTAGAAAGAAGACCATGAACAACATAGAAAATGAATAATGCCCAGCTGCCCTACAGAGAATCATCCATACAACAGCAGATGATGCCAGTCTTCTCTAACTCCCAGGAGAATTCTCCAGTGTGGAAAAGACTTTGAAAGAGAACAAGTTCTAAAGCCTAGCAAAGATCAATGCTTGAAATTTTTATTTTCTTACCTAACTGGAATGCAAATAACAACATCAAAAAGAAAATAAAATACATAAATGACAAGTGAAAACTGGTGCATTACTAGCATGTTTATATTCAAACGTGAGACAATATAAAAGGTGAGTATACCATTACACTCAGGCAAAGGAAGATATAAAAACAGAACTAGAAAATTGAGCTGTTTAAATGTTAGAAACAGATCTGAGTGTCTCAAAAATGGCAAGGTAAAAAATTTTTCTTGTCTCGAAGCAAGCATAGCTGTGAGAAATCCACCATGCAAACACATTCAACAAGGTTCCCATTAGGACTTCACTCCTAAAAGAAAAGGGCCTACTCTTTCAGTGGTCAGAGCTCACCTCACATACTTATGACAATGGCTAAGTTAAAACAATACAGTTGACAACCCAAACAAAATTTTGAGCACTAAATGAAACCCTTCTTGAATATTTTGAGTTCAGAAGTGTTGTTGACCCTGGAGAAATTTGAAATTCTCCCAATTAGCTTCTTTAATTTTTTTTAAATGGAATTGTGTATTATTTCACCTTTTGGCATAAAAGACAGTACCTTCTGTTTACATTTCCCACGCATATTTGTATATTTCAAATTGTCTGGTGAATTCCAGGAGTGGTGGTGCATGCCTTTAAATCCAGCACTCTGGAGGCAGAAGCAGGTGGATCTCTCTCAGTCAGATCAGCCTGCATAGTGTATTCCAAGGCAGACAGGGATACTCAGTGAGACTCTGTCTCAGAAAAAATAAATGTCTGAGGGTTGGAGAGGTGGCTCAGTGGTTAAAATACTGGCTGTTCTTTCAGAGGACCCCGGTTCTATTCCTAGCACCCACAGGGCAAGTCACAGTCATCAAGGGGATCTGTTGCACTTTTCTGATGTATGTAAGCACTGCATGCAAACGGTCCAAAGATGTTCCTTGCAAAAAAAAACCCAGAAACACCCAAATGCATAAAATAAAAATAAATAAATCATTGTATAAATAGCCTAGTGGAACCATCTCTGCTGATGTTATCACTTCCTTTATCATATCTGTAAAAAGAAAAAGAAGTATGTTTTATTTATTTGGATTTAATGAACCTGAGCTCAGTGCAGCCTTGGTTTTACAGTGACTAGTCTAACACACTGCTGCCTGCTACCTCAATTTTTTTAATTAAGAAATTTTTTATTCATTTTACATACAAATCACAGATCCCCCTTTCTTCCCTCCTCCCACACCCTCCAGCTTTCTCCCCCAAACCCACCCTCCATTCCCTCCTCCTAAAAGGTAAGGCATCCCATGGGGAGTCAACAGAGCCTGGTACATTCTTTTGAGGCAGGTCCAAGTCCTTCCTCCTGCATCAAGGCTGTGCAAGGTGTCCCACCATAGGTAATGGGCTCCAAAAAGCCAGCTCATGCACCAAGGATGGATGGATCCTGATCCTACTGCCAGGGGGCCCGTTAAGCAGATCAGGCTACACAACTGTCTCGCTTATGTAGAGGGCCTAGTCCAGTCCCATGGAGGCTCCACAGCTGTTAATCTATATTTCTTGCATTCCCACAAGCTTGGTTTGGTTGTCTACGTAAGTTTCCCCATCATAATCTTGATGCCCCTTGCTCATAGAATCCCTCTTTACTCTCTTCGACTGGACTCCTGGAGCTAGGCCTGGTGCTTGGCTGTGGATCTCTGCATCTGCTTCCATCAGTTAGTGGGTGAAGGCTCTATGATGACAGTTAGGGCATGCACCAATTTGATTACCAGGGTAGGCCAGCTGAGGCACCTTCTCCACTATTGCCAGTAGTCTAAGCTGGGATCATCCTTATGGATTTCTGGGAACTTCCCTAACACCAGGTTTCTCCCTATTCCCATGATGTCTCCCTCTGTTAAGGTATCTCTTTCATTGCTCTCCAACTCTGTCCCAGTTCCAGCTCAACCATCCTGTTCCCTTATGATCTGATCCTCCAACCCCAACCCTCCATCCCCGACCCCCCCCCACACCCCCCCCGTTTTCCGAGGGCATTGACATCTTTTTCCCCTTCCCAGGGCATTCCATTCATCCCCCTTTTGGTCTTCCTTGTTAGCTAGCTTCTCTGGAGCTGTGGGTTATAGTCTGGATATCCTTTGCTTTATATCTAGTATCCATTTATGTGTGAGTACATACCATGTTTGTCTTTCTGAGTCTGGGTTAACTCACTCAAGATGATATTTTCTGGTCCAATCCACTTGCTTGTAAATTTCATGATGTCATTCTTTTAAATGCTGAGTAGTACTTCATTGTGTATATGTACCACATTTTCTTTATCCATTCTTTGGTTGAGGGGCATCTATGTTGTTTCCAGGTTCTGGTTATTATGAATAATGCTGATATGAACATAGTTGAGCAAGTGTCCTTTTGGTATGATTATGCATCCCTTGGGTATATGCCCAAGAGTGGTATCCCTGGATTTTGAGGCTACCTCAGTTTTTAATGTTACTAATTATTTGTTCTGTAGTATGGGGGGGGGTGTCAACCCCAGGGACCCACACATACTAGGCCAGTGCTTTACAAACCATGTACCTCATTATTCTTGCTAGCAATTGTTGAAGTTTTTGCTCACAAACCTTCTGTCTGCCTCCTGTATCTACAGTGGAAGCACCAGCCTATGTGTCCTTGTAATCAGGAGAAAGTAGGGCACACACAGAGAAGACAGACAACCCTCCCTGTACAATCCCCATATAATGAGGCTACAGAGTGGAAATGGGGAAAGCTCTGAGGAGGATGGAAATGACATTTAAACAGGAAAATTCCTGTTCTTCATGTAGGGAATGGGGCCAGGCTGAAGAGATTGCTCAGTGCTTAAGAGTACTTGTGGCTCTTAACCAAGGACCTAGGTCCAATTCACAGCACCCACATGGTGGCTCACAGCTGCTCCTGACTTCAGATCTAGGGATCCAATACCTTCTTTTGCCCTCCAGGTGCACCAGGCATGCATGTGGTGCATAAACATACATACAGACAAAAAAAATTTTTTAAATGAAGGGAAAGGGGGTAATTATTAAAGAAAGTGAAGAAAGAGAAGAAACAAGTTGTTCTGGAAAGGTAAACCTACTTATTCCCATCTCTCTTTCATTCCAGATTGGCCTCTTACTCCTTCCAGAAATCAGAAGGTCCAGCCTGGGGAGACAGTGCCATGCTTAAGGAGATCTGGAATCAGGAACCAGGAATGCATGTTAGCATGGAAGGCTGCTTGTAATTAAGTATGGGAATCCAGAGAAAGTTCCTTTGTAATGTTGGGGGATCTATCTTCAGCGTACAGGCCTAGAGTCTCTGGCATAATTTTCAGTGAAGCAGGAAATTTGAAGGACTGTTCTGCCTAATGGCAAAGTTTGTCAGTCACTTTCCTCTGTGTCCTGCAAAATGTATGGCAGATTTGTCTGCAAAACAGGAACATGAAGGATCATCTCACCTTGTTTTGGCAAAGTTCAGTGGTCACTATCTTATGGGTCCTGCATATCCAGTTTATACAACATACTGTAAGGTAGTCCAGCCAAGAGCAGTTTCTTACTCAAGTGACTAATCTTTTCCACATTGTAAGGAAGCTCCATAAACAAGGTTCTTTGATGGCCATCATCCTCTTGCTGCCAGGAGCAGACGTGTCTCATTGTCCAGAAAAGTCTAAGTTCTTAAAAAACTTTAAATGCCAAATTTTGTAGGTCTTTGAAGTGTTTGAAGATTACCTACCTACTTGAAATATATCTTTGTATACCTAGAAAGTAATATGACTGGAAGTTTGATTATCATAGATGACTATTAATCTGCATTATATGATACATTACAATTTTAACTGAGTTGCATAAGCATAATAACATAAACAAGAGTAGAAATATACATATTAAAAATTGACCTTAAATTTGTATTAATAATCCAAAAACCACATCAATGTAAAGTATTTTGAGGTTAACAGTTGCTTGTTTTAGAGTAAAGTAAATGTGTTAGAGGTCTCAGAATTTCATAAAAAAACATCATGTCAATAGTAAGGGTATAAAAAATGATTTTTTCCATAATCTGGCAATAAGCCAAAGAAATTATAAGGAAATATCCTACTTGTTTTTTTTATGATCAGACTCCATTACCAGCAGGATGTAACCCAAAGGGTACTCAAAGCAATGAAATCTGGCAGATGGATGTGTTTCACTTTGCAGAATTTGGAAAATTGAAATATATACTATAGTGGTATTCTATTTGTACTGAAA
>CABHPH010128279.1:0-14744 GCA_902168325.1 Peromyscus nudipes
AGCCATGCAAACTTAATTTTAAATCATGTATGTCTTTATTAAAATTCGCTTTGACACACTCACTTCAAATTTCTGTGTTGTTGTTGTTGTTGTTGTTGTTGTTGTTAAAGTTTGTTCTTTGACAAGTTCTTGGCACCATGCCTGAGGGTTTTTACGTGTGCTGGGAATCAAACTCAGGTCCCCATATGTATGTAGCAAGCACTATACTGACTGAGCCATCTGCCAGTCCCCATATTTATAAAATGCCTGGTTTTCTGTCTTTAAAAGTTATTCTTTCCAGTTATGCTTTTGTGTGGTTGCTAACCTCCAAATTGCTGTGAGGCCATCAGAGGAAAGATTTGTAAGAGGAACACAACAATGTGTCTGCTCATCTGGCCACTAAAGATAAGTTCTTCTAGCCAAGTGCCAAGAGGAGCCTCTTAAGTCTAGGCATTACACACATGCATAATGATGAAACTAGATCCCTATTCATCATCATATATGGAAATGAGCTAAAAAATGTACCAAAGACCCAAAGAAAAGATGGGAAACTGCTGGAGGACAACAAGAGAGACACTTCAAGACAGCAATATTGGCAAGGCAGTTTTGGATAAGGCCCCCTAAACACAAGCAACAAAAGGAAAAATGGACAAGTGGGATTAGGTTAAAATCAGAAGCTTCAACAAAGCAAAAGAAACAGAATACACAGGGAAGTCAGACAACTCAAGAGCAAACACCCAAGTTACCTAGTTTTCTGCTTCGTTTCTGTTAGGAGTTATGCCTTTGAGTACAGATTTTAGGTTAAGGACTATCAGCTGATTCACAAAAATAAGCCAATTAAAAGTGTCATTTCAGAACTGACAATGGTGAAGCTAACTAAAAACTACACCAAACAGAACCAAACCTGGGCACAGTCTGAATAGGCAATTCTCAAAGGAAGACACACACAGCCAACAAGGATGTGAGACAGACTCCCTCCACAGCAGCCAGTATCGGTCACATCGTGACTAAAAAGGTTTAGAAAGCATGAAACGTCCAGCTACTCATGCAATGGAAGCAGAATTACTGTTAGAAAACTAACCTGACGCTTTGGGGATTTTCTTCTGGAGGGCGTTGGGGATGGAAGGCGATGAAATGTGAGTTGCCTCCTGCATTCCGGAGGGACACCAGCATCGGGTCAAACCCCTTGTGTTCTAGTCCATCTGCTACCACTGACAAAGCTGTTCTAACGTGAAAGTTGTTGAACCATGAGGTGCTGGTGGCCATGTCAGAGGCACAGAAGATGGGAGTTGACTTCAGGGTGTCGGCCCACCAGGAGGTGAATCCCTGATGGGTAAATCTCAGATAGGTGAGGCTCTGAGACCACAGACCTGAGTGTCTTTTGCTTCTGCTGTGCCTTCACATATTTGCTGCTGCCATCTTTCTCTGGTATCTGGTGTGAAGTGAATGGGTGTGGGGAGACCCCCACTGCCTGTAATGTAGTGTGTTGTCTCATGGAAATATCTAATTCTACTGGACATTTTTATCTGTGGATTATTATGAAGATGATTTCTTCCTAAGCTATACTGTCTAATTGATAATAGTAATGTTAGTCTAAATAGAATTTGCTGATAAAAAATAAAACAAGCAAGTGTCACACAGCTAGAGCACATGTGTTTCTGTTGAGGAGCCATATAGACTGTGGCTTAGTTTAATGATTAAGAAAAACAATTGAGTCCCAGTAGCCCAGCTAGTTTAAATTCTTTAACCTTAATGTTGGGAGATGTGTTCACAGGTTTTAAAGTGCATCATAGCTGAAACAATGCTTTGAAAATAACTTAAAGTTATTTAAAGTTATATTAAGATTTCTTTGTCAAATAGCTCCAAGAAGACAGTTAAAGTTTTAGAAAGGCACATAGTTGAATGAAGAACTCATTAAGGCCAGGGAACAAGAACAAAGCAGCCCAATTACCATTAGCTGATGTGCTTTTCTTGCTAGGATTGGTTGATGACCAAAGGTGATGATTAATTCCTTGTACCCATCTCTGCCCTCAATCTACTGGTATAAAAAACTATTGACAAGTGGGTATGCACCCTAAAGATTCAAAGTAGAGCTAACTGATTCTTTTTCATATATAAACGTTTAGGTTTGTGATTCCTCTAAGATTTCTTTTAAGATTATCTTTCAAGATAAGTAATAAAGCAATTGGTCCTTTCTTTGTAACTGCAAAATGCAGCCTTCCAGTAAAAGAACTGGCTAAGAAAAATACTTTGCTTGCTTACACTCTGTTAATCTATAACAAGTTGCTTGGGTATGCATTTATGTGGGGTCTTGGGATAATTTGTTTTTCACCTGTAATATGTAAAATGTTTGATCATGTAAGAGATATGGAAAACATGCTGTTTTTTACTTGTATTCATTGTAATCATTCACTTGAAAAATAGAATATAACCACATTGTAATTTTTATATTACCTGGAAGATTTTGCTGAGGTATATAAGCTATAAGGGAAAGAATAGGATTAAAATGAGTTAGAAGAAAAAAATCAAGAATGAGAGAGTTAGAAGGAAAACATCAAGAATAAAGATAAAGTTGGAAGGAAAACATGAAGAATTAGAGAAAGAAATCAGGAAAATAAAAAATAGAGAATACAAAAGGAGAATAAAGAAAAAGTCTGAAGGAAACTATCAAAAGAGTGTATGTGAGTGTCTTTTCCCTTAACCCCCTCAGATAAAAAAGTCATAGTACATGCCAACTCTGTGGATTCCTTTTGAGCCCTGCACTTCTGGAGGCTGCCCCCCTCCCAGGCAGTGATAATGATGCATGGTGGCCATGGAATTAAATCAACCATGAAACTTTCCTGATGCATAATTGTATGTTCATCACATTACAAATGACAGAGGGCAATGTTTTTAAAAACTAGCCACTTAAATAAAAAGATATTTATTTATTTGTAGTGGCGTGCATTCATGTAATGATTTGAGGGAGTCAATTCTCTTAATCTACTAAGTTAATCCTGGGGATTGAACTCGGGTCATTGAGCATGGCAGCAAGTGCCTTTGCCTGCTGAGCCATCGTGCTGGCCCACAGAGAGCAATCTTAACAGCATACAGCTATAAATGTCCCATTTCCTTTGTGAAGATAAATGTTGGCTGTTAGTATGATGTCTGCTTATACATTAGAGCTTTTCCCTACAGACATCCCATTTTCTTTTACAGTTATCTCTGGAGCAGGTCTGATACTACCCCACTGATCCAGCAGACCCTCTGACCACCTACCTCTCCTCTCCCAGCCAGCAGTTGACCCTCTAAATATCCCCTATCTACACAATTAATTTTCTATATGCAACTTATATAGAGCAGCAGCAAATATGGGCACACAGGATAGTTGGCAGAGTGTCAATCAAAATCCCAAATAAAGTGCCCACAATATAGTGACTATCTGCTCTGTATGTGAGTTAAGTGGAGGACATTCTATTTGTTAACCCTTACATTGTCTAAAACCCCCTTAAGTCAATGGTCACATTCATTGTGTCATCCTGCGGGTCCTAAACATAGACCTAGAACTCATTCAGTAAGCGTCATATGAATTGGCACACTTATAGGAAAAAGGCATCCCCAAAGCATATCAAATAAGCAAAGAATAAAATCCTCCAGCTTGCTCTCTCCAACACAAGTTAACTAAAGTTGTAAAGGTTTTGTGCTCTTCAATTTTCTTTCTCCCAGCTTTCTCAGATTGTTTTGCCTAGAATGATTTCTTTATTTCTTATCTCTTAACTTCTTTGCCTGGATGAAAATACACCTCCACAATGGGGGTCATCCTGGTTTCTCCTAGCTCAAACTGCTTTCCACTAATGTCCTGTAGCACTCCGACTGTACCCTTCCCTAGTCTCTGCCACCCTCCTGTATGACCACTTCTCTGTAGGGCACAGCTGCGCTCCACTGTGGCTTGTGGGAAGAGTTTCATCTGGTTTATCTTCCATTCTCAATGCCTGTCATCACAGTTTATATGCTGTGGGTTTTCAGGATTTCCAAAACAAATGCAAAATGAACTTCGGAACTAAAGCCGTGAGACCAACATGATTTCAGTGCGGGACCATTGGACTGGACTGTAGGGGCTGGGAGGGTCTTTTGGGTGAACCAGAAGCTGTGTAATATGAGAAACTGATGTGAAGCACAAACTTGAGGGAAAGGCACAGGTGCACTGCTGTAGTTTTAATTCCTTTGTTCATGCGGGATGTTTCTAAGGACTCATAGGGAAGAACTAAACATCTGAATTATCCGGCATGATTTTTTTCCCCAAACAGCCCCAAGTTATTTGTCAATTAGGAGGGCAAGAACCTGTGAATAAACAAGGCCAGACAAGAAGAGTTGGCCTCACAGAGAAGCCCAGCAACCTGGAACCTACTTGTCATTTCCAAGAGTCTAGGATGAGCTAGGTCTGTACATCCAAGAAGTCTGTCTCACACAAGGTTACCATGGTGACCTTAGCAGAAAAGGCCCCCTGCTATTCTCATGCATCCAGTCTGAAATGCAGGCTTTCTTAATTATACCTCAATGACTCTCTGATGATTCAGGCAAACTCTGTGGGTCTGATGGATGATAAAGTCTCAGTCGGGCCCTCTGATGAAGTCAAGATGGCTCCTTGAGGGACAGGTTCAGGCAGAAAGGCTGGATTCTCTGAATGTGCTTATCCCCCATTAGAAACAATAAGCAGATTTTCACCCAGGAAATTTGCCCAGACAGCAGAAGGGCCCTGGCCTAAGTGACCCCAGCTCTTTCTTTTGTATGGTGTATTATCTGAACGAGACTTTCCCTACTGAATTCTCTGAAATAAGAAGTCTTCCTCATTTGGTAGCAGCCCAAGTGACTTCTCAAGGAGCAGAAGGGTGCTCCTAGGAATACTTACTCACCTGTTGCACCTACTATTGGTGAACAAGGCTTCTCTGGAAGAGAAAGGAGAAAGGGAGGCACCGTGCAGGCCCTAGTCCCAGAGAGCAAGACGGGGTCATATAAGAAAAGGAGTGAGAGAGAGATGAGATCATCCTGCCATGGGGCTCCATCCACTGAGGAGTCACTCTCCAGGGACCTCAGAAATTAGCCCTCCCAGGAAGGAGGAGTTGGGGGAACTGCAATCCAAAAAGTATCCTTATCTTTAATGAACCCAATAATGATGCTTTGTGGCTTTTTAACTCTTTTAAAAAGGTCTCACACTCAGTTCTGTACTCTACCCCTCATATTAGTTCCATGAGCATAGCAAGGGAGTTACCAATCTCCATTTTCACATGAGGATGGTTAAATCTAGTTTATTCCTTTTTTCCATTCACTGTGGAGCTAATGGTGGTGCCAAAGTGCTTTGTCCTATGCTGTCTCTGACCCTAGTGTGAACTCTGAGCAGAGAGAAACCAAGTCCCAAGTCCCAGTTTTTTATGTAACCTGGAGATGAGAAAGGGGCACAAGAAAAGGGGACTTTCTTGAAACTTACATGCCCAGTCATGAGTCCTCATGAATGCAATGCCTTTCCCTTCAGGGCCCTGTTAGCAGAGGATCCTGGGCTGTGTGGAGGGATCTCATAATGGAATGGCAGTAGAAGACCTGAACTGAGTTAGGAAGGCCCAATCCAGAGATGCTGCCAAGCACTATGATTTCCAGGACCTTAGAAGCTGAGGATCCTAATGATGAGATTAATGGCAGATGGCATGGGCCTTAGTAAGCCTTCTTTCAGTGCCCCAATCTCAGTTAACAGGAATTTCCCATCATGATGAAGAATGTGCCTTTCCCTAGTTACAGGACCCTCCTTCCCTTTTTATGATTTTCTGGGGCAGCCTGTTGTGAGATGGAAAGCGTTGATGTTTTCTTAATGAAAATAAATATTTTCATCCACCCAGGATTGGTCTGAAAATTAAATTAGCCACACATAAAGTGCTTATTAAGAAATCAGCAAATACTATGACTGATAAAATAACAAAAACTGGTAAGTTATTTTGCTGATGTGTCTTACTTAATCTTCCTGAAAGCTATTTAATGTAGCTTCAATATTTTCCCAACTACAGGGAAGGAAACAGGCTCAGAGGTGTTTTACTAGTTTTCCCAATGTTAATGTGGCAGAGCTGGGACTCAAATTTCCAGAGTTTTGACAGCTTTCCTTCTCCCACCTGCTTGGAAAAATTATTTTGGCCATATCTCCTAACCTGAGTAGTTCTGTTTCTGCCTTCAAGGCTGAGATTGGTGCCACCACTCTTTAGCTGTTTCATGATGCAGACCTCAATGTCTCTGTCTACATGATGTTAGCCAGTGGGAAGGGATGAGAGGCCACATACTCACCTTCAGGTGTTCATCATTCTTCTTGTCCAAGTGTCCAATGTCTGTTTCACAGTGAGGAGCCTGAGACCCACAAGCAAGGCATGCTCACTCTGGTGTCAGCACTGTACTGGAATTCTATCTATAAGCTGCCCTTACCCATGTTGTAACACTCTGTGTACTTGGCTGCTTCTGCCCATCATAACATATCTTAAAAGAAAGTGTGTTTTATTTTATCAAAATTAGAGAAATTCACCCAAACAACAAATCAGAAGGCCTGGAAATTGTAGTAGTACTTTCTCGTCAGGACTACCAGCCTGCAAATAACGGCACAGAGACTTATTATTAATTATGAAAGCTTGGCCTTTAGCTTAAGCTCTTATAACTCAAATTAACCTGCTTTTATTAATCTACATTTTGCTACATGGCTTTTGCCTTTCCTCAATATGGCACATCCGACTTGCTCTGAGCCTGCTGGCAAAAATCAAGTGCCTAGATTCCTCCTCCTCTTCCTTTCTCTCCCCAGAAATTCTACCTATCCTCTCCTGCCTAGCTATTGGCCATTCAGTTCTTTATTACACCAGTCACAGCAATACATCTTCACATAGTATACAGATATCCCACATTTTCCCCTTTTTGTCTAAATCAAAAGGAAAGGTTTTAAATTTAATACAGTAAAACTATATATAATGAGAACAATTATCAGGTAAGAATTACATTCACAAAGTCCAGCCCATAAGTATTTGGCAAATTCAGAGAAAGTATTGTAATATCTATCCTATTTTAGTTAGTCTAAAGTTTTATACTAAACACTAAAACACTTTCTATCATAACTTGTATTACCATCCTAAAAATTTTTTTTTAGATCTTAAAACTTCTTTTTACATAAACAACTTAAGCTTTTATGTCTTTCAACTTTATGGACTTTACTCCTCTTTTGTGAGTTGTTATTTTTCAATTTGGTAACAAGGAAAACTGTAACTATAACTATCTAGTCTTCAACCCCATCAAAGACCTGAGAAGGATATACTATTACCTGAGTAAACAGGAAGTACAGAGCAAGCAACTTCCAAAACTATAGAAATGATGGAAACAGATGGCTACCTGGACAGTCACCCCAGGTTCCTCTGTAATGTTGGGGCATCCATCTTCCACCTATAGGCCTAGAATATCTGACAGACTTTTCTGTGAAGCAAGAATTTTGAAAGATTGTCTTACCTTGTCTTGGTAAAGTTCATCAGTTGCCTTCCTTTGTGTCCTGCTTGTCCAATTTGGACAGCATACTGTCGAGCTAATTTTGCCACAATGAAAGGAAACTCCGTATGGAGGTTCTTCAATGCCCATTGTAGCTAGAAGTTTTCTTGCATCCCACCTGGTCCTGCAGCCTCTTTGTCCCAAGTAAACACATAGAGGCCTATATTAATTATAAACTGTATGGCCTATGGCTCAGGCTTATTATTAACTAGCTCTTATAACTCAATTCAACCCATTTCTATTCATCTATGTTTTGCCACATGGCTTCATGGCATTACCTGTTCTCTCACATCTTGCTTCTCTTTGCAGTGGCTCACAGCTTCTGCCTGACTCCACCCTTCTTCATCTCCATCTTCAGTTTGAACGTACTGCCTAACCTTGTTCTGCCTCACCATTGGCCAAACAGCTTTTATTATCAACCAATGAAGACAACATATATTCACAGCATATAGAAAGATATCCCACTGCAGCTCATCATCCTTTTTTGAAGTAAATTGGTGCTGCCAGGATCAGACATGCCTCACTGTCATGAAAAGCCTTATGTTATTTAAACGTCTTAAATTCCATCTTCCATGGGTCTCTAAAGTGTTTGAAGACCATCTATCTAAAATATATCTGTTTAACCTTGAAAACATACTAACATGACTGTAAGTTTGATTGTTATAGATGACTAACTACTAACCTGTATTCCTTAATTATCCTAAACAGTTTGTAACAATAACCTTTAAAGTTAGAACTTTACATTTTAAAATGAGTTGGATGCTTCCCAAACAGTTCAAGCTAATTAATCAACTGTTTCACTTATCCAGAGGGCCTAATCCAGTTAGGGGCTCCTCAACTATTGGTTCATAGTTCATGTGTTTCCATTAGTTTGGCTATTTGTCCCTGTGCTTAGTTCATGAACTGGCTGTTTGGAACCTGGGGCTTATGCAGGGACACTTCGCTGGGAGGAGGGGACTGGACCTGCCTGGACTGAATCTACCAGGTTGAGCTGAATCTCCAGGGGAGTCTTTGCCCTGGAGGAGATGGGAATGGGGAGTGGTCTGGGGGGAAGGCAGGGGGGCGGGGGGGGGAGGACAGGGGAATCTGTGGCTGATATGTAAAATTAAATTAAATTATAAAATTTTAAAAATGAGCTGGAAAGGTACAATACCTTAAACAAGAGTATAAACTTATATACACTATGACAAAAATAACCTTAAGTTTGTATCAATATACAAAAAAATCATACCAATGTAAAATATTTGAGACTAGTAGTTGCTTTTTAGTTTAAAAGTAGATTCAATCATCTACACTTTTATCCTATCATTGCTGTATTCCCTCTTTTTTCTTTTCATCCTTTATCCTACCACCTTTTATTCAACACTAGAAAGGAGAGAAAGAAGGGTAGGAGAAAGAAAAAAGGAAGGAAGAAAAGGAGGAAGGAAGGAATAAAGAAGGAAAGAAAGAAAGAAAGAAAGAAAGAAAGAAAGAAAGAAAGAAAGAAAGAAGGAAGGAAGAAAGAAAGACGAAATCACTTAATCTAAACTTCTTTGCTTAGTTTCCTCCCTGACCATGACCAATAACAACTTGCAACCAACCTCCCTAAATGACAACAAACATCCATAACCCACTGAATGACCAAAAACTGCCCACTCCACTTCTCGGGAATGTGGATATCATGTTCTCAAAATTTCTTCCTTTTGTCTGGGGATGATGGCATATTTAGGGGACCCTGAGAAAACTGAGATGATGGTCAAGACCTGGGAGAGCTAGTTGTATCATTTATTGTCCAGTTTCTGTGTGATGGGAAAGCACAGTGCTTAACTGAAGTCCAGGCTAGAGTAGTCTGTGAGGCTGAACCATCTTAGCTAGCCGCTTTGAAGGTGTCCTGGATGCAGATTTCTGTGGAAATGGCAATGGAGGCCTCTTCAGAGGCTGTATCATCTGGGCTACTTCTCTTGTCTTCACTGGTTTCTGATCCTTTTTTTCTGAAAACACACAAACTTTTAAAGGTAACATATATATATATATATATATATCTGCACTAATACAAGTATGGAATGTGCAGTGTGCAGTAGATAGCTAAAGATAAAAGGCATCTCTCAACCTTATAAGTCAATTTGGACTGCATAACCAAACTGTAGTATAAATCTCTATCCATGCCATATGAAAGGATGGCATGAAATAATATGAGGACTTTGTAGTCAACAAGATTTATTACATCTCATCCAGTCTCAGAGCTGTTCCCAAGTCAAGGGATCAGCATACATGTGACCTGTCCTGTAATCTTTTGTTTTTCTTTTTCTCTCATGTCTGTAGTCAAGATCCTCATGGGGCCTCCCTGGTCAAATCTGATCTCTATTAACTTTGAAGGAATCCATAGCTTTTCGTTTCCAGTGGAAACAAAAGCACAACCTCTCCCCCAATGCAACACATTGTCTGACTTCCATTTTCAAGCCAAGACATCCCTAAAGTATATAGGCTTGTTTAATTCAGCAGCCCCTTCCACAATCCAATGGCTCTCATGAGCTGCCATTCTCTGTTCATTACCATTTTTAAAAATTAAAAAATAACAAAGCAACATGTAAGGTCTAAACTCTCTGTGTTATAATAATTTCCATCCTTACTAGGATTTTTTAATATTACTTTACTCTGTCTGTAAAGACTTCACTTTAGCATTTTTAAACTAAAATTGTTTTCTATGACTGTCTATACACATTTCCTTTTTTCCCACACCAGACCACCTTTTTAAGCATATTGTACCTTTCTAGAAGTTTCTTGTGTCAAGGCCTGGCTTTCTGCTTGTCTGCAGCATTCTCTGGCCATATGAGCCAAGCCTCAAAGGGCCAGTCTGTCCACCACATGATTCCTCTTAGCACATGGCACTGGCAGATGGCTCAAGCTCACAGGTAGCAGCTGGGAGCTACACCTCTATATAATGTGAGCATCAGCCCACCTGAGAGACTGTGGGACTAAGAAGCCACATCTGGCTCCTTGTACATAACTTTCCTAGCTTTCTTGGGCCTTATGTTTGGATATTCAAGTCCCACATTGGGTGCCATATGTAGCAGTATTTTCTTGTTGGGATCGCCAGCCTGCAAATAATGACACAGAGACCTATTGTCAATTATGAAAGCTTGGCCTTCAACTTAGGCTCTTATAACTCAAATTATCATGCTTTTATTAATCTGCATTTTGCTATGTGGCTTTTACTTTTCCTCAATATGGCATGTCTGACTTGCTCTGGGCCTGGTGGCAAAATTCAAACACCTAGATTCCTCCTCCTCTTCCTCTCTCTCCCCAGAAATCCTGCCTATCCTCTCCTGTCTAGCTATTGGCCCTTAGCTCTTTAATATACCAACCACAGCAATACATCTTCACACAATGTAAAAATATCCCACAACAGGAAACAATCTGTAGAATCTTGATATATACCATGTACATAGAGAGAGTGATATATAGTCTATAGAGTTGTAGAAAAATGGACAAGCCTTTCAGTAAACAATGCTGGGAGAGTCCAAGATGTATAGAGGGGGGAAAAAACACTCAATAACTTTTATGTCACATACTCAATGTTTAAAAATGCAAAAAGGTTTTTGGTTTCAATCAGTGAAATACTTATATTAAGAATTAAAATGCAAAAATATTAAGCCAGGTGTGGTGTCACCTGTAGTTCCAGCACTTGGGGGTGGAAGTAAGAAGATCAGGAATTCAGGGTCATCCTCAACTATATAGTGAGTTTGAGGCCAACCTATGCTACATAGAACTTACCTAAAACAAAACAAAACAAACCTAGCAAAAATTTAAGTATATTCTGTGAAATACATTTATAATCTTTTGGAAGATGTCTATTTCTTAAATCTGGAGGACATCAACCACAAAAATAGACTGAAGTATTTGCTGATAGTAAAATCTCCAACTTCAACCTATCATGACTATTTTCCAAGTGAAAGGACAAGATACACATTGAGATTTTTCAACACACGTAATCATTCTAAAAATATCCAAAGTATATTAAAACCTTCTGTAGCCAATGAAAAAAGACAAGGGACCTACCAGAAACCAGGCAAGAGATGAAAACAGAGGAGTCTTGGAAGAGGAAACAGAAATGGAGGATGAACTTAAGAAAAGAAAGATGGGAGGAGCTTTGCATGTGCATGGCCTGAAACTGGTCATGGGACTGTGGCCTGGACACTGGAGCTCAGAGGTGAGAACTGTTGACTGGGTCATAGAGCAAATTAAAACCCCCATGGGAATATTATTTCTGTCCGTTAGTAATTGTTGGATGACTAATGCAGAGGTGCTTAAGCAAGGTGAGGATGGTCCTCTGTATTGGAGGTTGAGGAGCTCAGGACACTCACCGCCTCTTCCATCTTAGTAGTGTACAAGGCACGGTTCAGCAGCTCAGTGGAAGAACAGCGGGACAGTGGCTGAGCTCCAATGAAGGCTCTCTGTTCTGACGGTTACTTCCTCATCAAGGAAACCCTGATCTGCAATTGATTCCACACTCCTATCCTAATGAAAGCCTTTAAGGTCCAGCCTCAAAGACTTTCTCCCAGAGTTTGAAGGAGACTCTACAACCAGTGAAGGAACTAATCTGAGGGATTGGGAAAGAATCTGCTCACATGTTCTTTCTATCCATGTCTCTTTATTGTTCTGCCTCTGATCTCTCTGCTGTTCCCTCTTTGTTCTACCCTGAGTCTCTCAAGTTTCCAGTTTTTATACACATACAGTCAGCAATTCTCTGGTGAAAGCAAGGTCACAAGGCTTGAATTCTTTCAGGGTCATAAAAGGCAGATAAGAGTTTACACCAGGCAGTGACTGTCAGACTTTCTTTATGACTCAAGGAGGGAGTGACTAGTAAAAGCCTCAGTGAACTCTTAAAGAGAACAGGGTCAAATGAGAGGGAGAGAGACCTTAAATCAATAGGGAAGTTTAAGAAGGGAAAGGGGGAATCTGTGTGTAATACTGCATTCCTAAGTGTGGTAGATAATAAGTTAATCAATGCACTGAGGTGAAAGTAAGTATAAGGGGTTAAGGACTTGTTAGGGTGAGATTAGCTTGGGTCAGTGCTTCCCTATCTGCTGGTGGGGTGAGCTCAGGGCACACTTGTACCTTATCTATCTAAAGGCTGTGCTTGGGTGTCTGATAACATCTCAAATGAAATACTTTTGTCTGGACATTTAACACTGACCAAATGCCTGCCAATGAAGGCAACTGCAGGAAGGCAGACCTCTAAGTTTATGTTGAAAAAAAGAACAAAGACCTAGATGTGGGAAACAGAGGTTTTGACTGTGTGAATGTTTTCCAGTGCACAGCTGTAAAAGTCATCCAATACATCAATGCATGGGGGAAATTGTGCCCAATAAATGATCAATCACACTGCTAAAAGTTTGTGGGAAATAAATCCCAAGGTTGTAACAAATGAGAAAACTACAGCTTCACCCAAGAAATTCACAGTAAGAAACAGCCAATTCATTCAAAAGGCAATAATGAGTGTTGATGTTATTAAAGATTGATGTGTATCAAATCTTTGGGTATCTCTAATCATTGTAAATAGAATTTAATTTACTTTGAGTTGTATTTGAGTATGTTATAGGGCATTTTTTTTTTTTTTTTTGGTTTTTTGAGACAGGGTTTCTTGGTGTAGCTTTGCACCTTTCCTAGAACTCACTTGGTAACCCAGGCTGGGCATTTTAAAACATTCTAACTCACACAGAATGCACAGTTTTGTGGCAGACATCTTAGTTCCATAGTCGGCCTCATGAAATTCCTCAAAATATTTTAGCATACAGACTACAGGGATCTTAACTGTGCTTGGTTCTGCTCCCAATCATGCAACAAAACTCACAGGCACACCAGAAAAACAAGACCCCAACGTAGAAGAAAAGTACAAAAAGGGAAAGTGCTGTGGCAAATGGATAGGACCAGACAAACGCAAAAATACTATGGCCACCTTTCTTATTCACTCCTGACAGTTTTCCTGACTAGTTGGATGAGGGAACATCTTCCATCCCTGGAGGCTGGGTTAACAAACAACTGTGTCCGATCTGCCCTAAAGCCTCCGCCAATGTCTGGACTCTGGGCCTGCCCACCAATTGGTTCCTTTTCCTTCAACTGCACATCAGCAGGCAGCCCCTACTCTTTATTTTACTTTCAACTTGCAGATGATGCAGTCATGAGCTCCCATGGGCCTGAAAGCTCCTCAGTGGGCTTATCCCTGAGTTAGGCCTGACTCAGACCTGTGGCATCAAGTCTGGGAGTCTTCCAAGATCTCGCTGGGGCCTCCAGAAATGTTATGGAGTTCGAGACTACTGAGAAAAAAAACACCAGACAAAATTTGTATTGAAAAAGAAAAGGTTTGTTTAAAGCAACATTGCAACAATGGTCAACTTTGCCCCTCTGAGAGCTACTGCAAAAGGGGAAGATAGGGGCTAGAGTTTTTAAAGGTGCAAACCACAGTTGTCTCATCTCCGTGGAATTTCCTGCTTTGTTTGTTTGAGTTTTTGGGTTTTATTTTTGTTTGTTTTCAAGCAGCAGTTAAGCAATAATCAGAAAGTGCATCTGTTTAATATTTTGAGATAACTATTACACAATAAAGGGAAGGGGGAAATCCTGGGAAATGAGTCAGGAAGTCCTGATGTCGGTCCTAACTGACCTCAGGGTCATAGTCTAGACATTCTGTGGTGAACAGTCTTAGCCTAAGAATAAGCTCCTGAGGACTCCTAGGGTTGATTTTTGTTTGGTTGGGTTTTTTTTTTTTAACCTTTACAGTGTGGATAAGTTTACCTACATGTGTATATGTATACCACATGAGTTTCTGGTGCCTACAGAGGCCAGAAGAAGATGTTGAAACCATTAAAAATGGAGTTCAGATGTTTGTGAGCCACAATATGTGTCATTGACAGTTTATGATCAGTTTGCTGCAGTAGTTGAGATACATGTAATTCATTAATTTTTCTAACATGACTTCTATTAAAATTAATTGAATATGTGATTAATTCAATCACTAATTCTCAGTATTTCTTACATGAATTATGTAGTAGACACAGGGATGTAGGTCTAATCATCCTTTTCTTAGCTAACGTAAATGTGCCTTCTCGTCACTGCACTGAAAGTAGTTTAGCTTAGTCTTTTAATATTTATTCCCTTCCTCTTCTTCATATAGATTCATAATAGCTCATGTTTCAAAAGCTTCGGGAAACCCAGAGGGCTGAGACTGTGGGTAGCTTGTATAGTATGGGGGAGGG
>CABHPH010128279.1:14825-27843 GCA_902168325.1 Peromyscus nudipes
GTAGCCACAGTGATGTATGCAGTGGTGACACCCATGATGAACCCTTTCATCTACAGCCTGAGGAACAAGGACATGCATGGGGCTCTGGGAAGACTTCTAAGGAAGCCGATTCAGAGGTTAACTTGAGGGTTGTTTTGGGAAAAGGGAAATGAAACGGAGTGCATATATCTTTCAATATGTGTGAAGTGTCATCCTATGGGTTAGCAGGAGTGTTTGGACAGAGCTCCAGCTCTGAATGAACCTATGTGATGTTGGAAAGACATGTAAGTACATCCTTGCATCTCACCAGCTTTGGTAATAAATAAGGTCCCACGAATACCAATCTAGAATATTGCAGGGTTGAATTTTCAATGTGCCTGACCATAGGACCACATTCTCAGCCTTATACAGATATAGCCAGTTATGACATAGAGTCATCTCTCATGTTGTCTTGAATACATCAAATGCACAGATAGCAAATGGTGACTGATTAGAAGGTTGGTCACTGGGCTATGGTGATTTGGAAGAAATCCTTTAGAGATGAATCAACAGAGCCAGCAGGGTTTCAGACTGTAGAGAGCAAAGTTCAGTTGATGTGGCGGTCATTCTGCTATTCATCAACATATTTTATTGAATATGTTGAGTGTCTCTAAAACCTTCAAACCAGATTGCAAGCATGAATGTGGAGTTCATAGCCAATTGTGAGAAATAGGTAAAATTGCATGTAAATTAACCTAACTCATCAGTTAAAATGCAGTGTTTACAGTTCTGATTTAAAGATGTGTGTCTTTCTGTTTAAAAGAAAATTCTATTTAGCTCTATAGCCCAATTTTTTAATTGGACTGTTAGGTATTTTGATGTCTTGGGCTGTTAGGTATTTTGATGTCTAGTTTCTTGAGTTCTCTGATTCTGGAAATCAGCCCTCTGTCAGATGTGGGGTTGGTGAAGATCTTTTCCCATTCTGTAGGCTGTCGTTTTGTCTTATTAATGGTGTCCTTTGCCCTACAAAAGCTTCTCAGTTTCAAGAGGTCCCATTTATTAATTGTTGCTCTCAGTGTCTGAGCTACCAGTGTTATATTTAGGAAGTGATCTCTGGTGCCAATGCATTCAAGACTACTTCTTACTTTCTATTCTATCAGGTTCAGAGCAACTGGATTTATGTTGAGGTCTTTGATCCACTTGGACTTAAGTTTTGTGCATGGTGACAGATATGGATCTATTTGCAATCTTCTACATGTTGACATCCAGTTATGCCAGCATCATTTGTTGAAGATGCTTACTTTTTTCCATGGTACAGTTTCGGCTTCTTTGTCGAAAATCATATGTTCATAGGTGTGTGGATTAATGTCAGGGTCTTCAATTTGATTCCATTGGTCCACGTGTCAGTTTTTATGCCAGTACCAAGCTGTTTTTATTACTGTAGCTCTATAGTAGATTCTTTTAGGTATCCTGGGTTTTTTGCTTTTCCATATGAAGTTGAGTATTGTTCTTTCCAGGTCTGTGAAGAATTGTGTTGGGATTTTGATGGGGATTGCATTGAATCTGTAGATTGCTTTTGGTAAGATTGCCATTTTTACTATGTTAATCCTACCTATCCATGAGCATGGGAGATCTTTCCATTTTCTGATATCTTCTTCCATTTCTTTCTTCAGAGACTTAAAGTTCTTGTCGTATGGGTCCTTCACTTGCTTAGTTAGAGTTACCCCAAGGTATTTTATATTATTTGTGGCTATTGTAAAGGGTGATGTTTCTCTGATTTCTTTCTCAGCCCTTTTATCATTTGTATATAGGAGGGCTACTGATTTTTTTTTAAGTTAATCTTGTATCCTGCCACATTACTGAGGGAGTTTATCAGCTGTGGGAGTTCCCTGGTAGAATTTTTGGGGTTACTTATGTACACTATCATATCGTCTGCAAATAGAGCTAAACAGAGAAATTCTCAACAGAAGAATCTCAAATGGCCAAAAGACATTTAAGGAATTGCTCAACAATCTTAGTCATCAGGGAAATGCAAATCAAAATGACTCTGAGATACCATCTTACATCTGTCAGAATGGCTAAGATCAAAAACACTGTAGACAGCTTATGTTGGAGAGAATGTGGAGCAAGAGGAACACTCCTACTCTGTTGGTCGTAATGCAAACTTGTACAACCACTTTGGAAATCATTATGGAGGTTTTGGGAATCAATCTTCCTCAAGACCCAGCTATACCATTCTTGGGCATATACCCAAGGAATGCTCAAGCATACCACAAGGACACTTGCTCAACTATGTTCATAGCAGCATTATTTGTAATAGCCAGAACCTGAAAACAACCTAGATGCCCCTCAACTGAAGAATGGATAAAGAAAATGTGCTACATATACACAATGGAGTACTACTCAGCAGAGAAAAACAATGACATCATAAGGTTTGCAGGTAAATGGATGGAACTAGAAAATATCATCCTGAATGAGGTAACCCAGACTCAGAAGGACAAACATGGTATGTACTCACT
Organism: Peromyscus nudipes; assembly: GCA_902168325.1. Lineage (NCBI taxonomy): Eukaryota > Metazoa > Chordata > Mammalia > Rodentia > Cricetidae > Peromyscus > Peromyscus nudipes. The sequence continues at coordinate 17,303 of CABHPH010128279.1, forward strand.
CATAAGTGGATACTAGATATAAAGCAAAGGATAACCAGACTGCAACTCACAGCTCCAGGGAGGCTAGCTAGTAAGGAGGACCCTAGGAAGGATGCATGGATTGCGCGGTGATGGAGAAATGGATGAGATCTACATTAGCAAACTGGGGGTGAGGGGATGGGTAATAGAGGGCAAGGGACAGGGTATGAGAGCTTAGGGGAGCGGGAGGTTTGAGCTGGAATGGGAACAGAGTGGGAGAGCAAGGAAAGAGATAACATGATAAATGAAGACACCATGGGACTAGGGAGAAGCAGAATGCTAGGGAGGTTCCCAGGAATCCACAAGGATAACTCCACCAAAGACTACTGGTAATAGTCAAGAGGGTGCCTGAGCTGGCATACTCTAGTGATCAGATGGCTGAATACTCTGTCATCATAGAACCCTCATCCAGTGACTGATGGAAGTAGATGCAGAGATCCACGGCTGAGTCCCAGGCAGAGCTCCAGGAGTCCAACCGATGAGAGAGAGAAGGGATTCCATGAGCAAGGAATATCAAGACCATGACTGGAAAAAGTACAGCGACAACTAGCCAAACTAGTGGAAATGCATGAACTGTGGACCAATAGCTGAGGAGCCCCTGTGGTACTGGACTAGGCCCTCTGGATAAGTGGGACAGTTGTTTAGCTTGAACTTTATAGAGCGCCCCCAGGCAGTGGGATCGGGACCTAGTGCATGAGCCGGCTTTTTGGAGCCTAGTGTCTATGGTGAGACACTTTGTGTAGCCTTGGTGCAGGGAGGAGTGGCTTGGACCTGCCTCAACTGAATGTACCAGACTCTGCTGACTCCCCATGGGAGACCTTGCCTTGGAGGAGTTGGGGGGGAAGGCTGGGAGGCAGGAGGAGGGAGGTCAGGGGAATCTGAGGTTGGTATGTAAAATGAATAGAAAATCTCTTAATAAAATTAATTTTAAGAAAAAAGAAAATTCTGGGGCTGGAGAGATGACTTAGCAGTTAAGAGAACTTGCTGTTCTTCCAGAGGAACTAGGTTTAATTCCCACAACTCACAACTATCTGCAACTCCAGTTTCAGGGAATCCAACACCCTCTTCTGGCCTTTGTGGAAACCAGGCACAGACATACATGTAGGCTAGACATTCATACACATAAAATTAAAATAATTCAATCTTTTAAAAATACATAAATAAATGAAAGGAAGAAAGATGCCAAGGATGGAGCTCAAGGCAGAACACTTGCAAAGCACATATGAGGCTATGGCTTATAGAGAAAGACAGAGGGGAACTAAATCAGATATGCAACAAAGCTTGGAAGTAAAGGGTTACAAATGGGGACACCTTTTGAAAAGACACAGTCTCTTAAGTAAAATGTTGCTATAGTAACATTGGATAAAAGACTTCAAACAGCAAAGAGAAGGCTGATGTCGGCAAAATCATAGAACGAAAGTTTCCATCTCTCTGACCTATATTACCAACCAGCCTTCAAGGAAAATGTCACCAGTGCCCCAGATCCAACCTGAGTTTGCAGCAGCCTGCTAAAGCATAAGAAGAGAGGAGCAGGATGGGTATGGAAAATTGGGAGAAAAATGGTCTCTTTACATCTCCACCCAAGCCAAAACCATTTAGAAAGAGATCCCCCTCAACCTATAAGCTCTACCATGGGGCAAAAAATAAACAAACCATTTGTTCTACAGCCTCGGTCTTCCAGGGATGCTATCCAAGAGGACCACTCAATCAGGCCTCATCCAGACCTTGGCCACTGCCCTACCTGTGCACCTCCAGGAGCACCAGGCCCGCTGAGTAGCTCACTCAGAATCTCTAACTGGGCGGGGTGATGAAGGAATTTTCCTGTCAATGGCAGTTGGTGCAGCCATATCAGATGGGAACAGCAAAAGTCATAAAGTCATCACAGCTGCTTGACAAAGATCCAGCAAAGCTGAGCCACTTGATGGCCACTGTGCCTCTTTTGGTTTTAATCTCCACATGTTGCATGCTTGGAGGGCTTTTAATATCTGTACAGTTTAGCTATATTGGATTGATGGAAAATTTCTTATGAATCATTTGTGCCTTCTCCCAGGAGTACTGCTCCTAAGCTTCCCTAGCAAAGTCCCAAGAATAGTACCCCTCCCAATTTTAGTGAGATATCCTTATCTACTTGAAGGTCTTCCTTATGCCTTGGAGGTTGTGACACACATAAAGAAACCTGAGGTCTCTTTATAAGGCTGTGAGATATTCTTAAAATGTAAGCCCCTGTACTTACTCAGGAAGAAGATAATCAAAACAAAGTAAACTTAAATAGTCAACAAGACTTGGTGGACTAGAGGAGTTGGCCACAGATCAGATTGCAAGCCTCTTCCCACTATTCCCTCAGGCAATTATGTGGCATCTACAGCAACAAACATAGATGACCTGGAGTTACCTCTGCCCTACACAGAGACTTATATTGATGGGCAAAGAATCGTTTGGAAAGATGATAAAAGAATGAGGTGTCAGGACCTCCCTTTCTTAGAAAAGTTATGATGTCGGCATGGATTCCCACAAGGGAGGGATGTAGCTCAGTTGATAGAGTGGTCACCTAGGGTGCTTGAAGCCCCGAGTTCAATCCTCAGCACCACATGAAACAGGCAGGATGGCATAAGCCTGGAATCCTCCTAGCTCTCAAGAGGTCAAGGCAGGAGGGTCATAAGTTTGAGGTCATCCTTGACTACACAGCAAGTTGTGTACCCAGCCTAGGGTACACAAGACCCTGGAGAGAGGGGCAGGGAAAGAAGATTGGGAGAGTGGGAGGGGAATAGAAGGAGTGGGGGAGTGGCAGAGGGAAAGGAAAGTAGCTCTTTAGTTTAATTTTTTAAAGATTTACTTTATTTTATTTTATTTTCTATGTATGGGTGTTCTCCCTGTGTCTATGTGTACCCCATGCTTTCTGGGTGCCCTCAGAGGTCAGAAAAAGACATCAGGATCAAATCTCCTGGAACTGGAGTTAAGGATGGCTATGAGCCACCATGTGGGTGCTGGGAACTGAACCAGGGTCCTCTGCAAGAGCAACAAGTGCTCTTAACTGCTGAACCTTCCCCAGCCTCAAAGAAGAAACTGATTTCTTCTAATTTGTGAGACAAGGTCTCACTATGTAGCCCTGGCTGATCTGGAAATCACAGAGAATCTACCTGCCTCTGCCTCCAGAGTGCTGGGATTAAAAGCATGCACCACCACACCTGGCTGAGCAGACAGTTTATGTTTAAAAACAAGACTGGGATGGCATCAACAAGAAGGTAGAACAGGTCTTCGTTTTCTCTCCACAACAGAGGAGAGAGAGAGAGAGAGAGAGAGAGAGAGAGAGAGAGAGAGAGAGAGAGATCAACTGGAAGAAATCCCCAGAAAAGAACATTTAGTGAAAACACCAAAATTGGAAATAAGCTGGAAATACCTACTTGGACCACAGAACCAAAACAAACCAACATTAGAAATCATCAGAAGAGCAAGAACAGTCTCCCTTCACCCACATTTCATCATCTTCCCTTGAGTTGACATAATGATGTAAAGAGAGGTGTCCCTAGAGCCCACAGTTTCCACAGTGAGAAAAGATAACCAAAGACAAGCAAGCAGTCTCCCTAGCACTCCCAGACACCTCTCAGGAACCCCACTTGGACTTCCTCATGGGGAACACTGTGGATTAATTGGCACAGCAAGACTGCCTGGGCCAGCTAGAAACAAAGACAGGAGGCGTTGTCTCATCCAGGGCTCAGATCTTGGTAGCAGCCATAATATTATGACCAGTTGAGATGCCCAGTTAGAGGTTTTAAATCTTGAGATTCACAAGAGAAAAAACAATTCCACAATTTTGAGCCAAATTTGAAGCAAGCGTTAATTAAATACTGACCAGGATGGACTTTGCTCAGGACCAATCTCTGCAATTCCCAGCAAGTGGTGACAAAACACATGTTGTGGGAGCTTTTTAAGGACAAAACCATTAGGCCACCATATTTCCCCGTGTGGCTTTGTTATTTTCCAATAACTACAACTCCCAAAATTCCAGGAAGTTACTGGGTCCTTGGGCAGGTGGGGCTTACAGGCTGACTTTTGGTCTTACAAAGTGCCAGGGGCATAACCCACCCACAAAGCCAAGCATGTGGCTCCCAGAAACTTGGTTCAAAGTTCACTGTATCTTATATACCTACTTAATCAGCTCTATGCCCAGCCTGAAACCCCATTCCAAGGAAAGAGCCACCCAGGAAGCTTTGCCTTATTGTAGACCCCACAAGTGGTCCAACTGGAAAATGGAGCCCGGCCAGGAGCACCATGCTGATCTCAGGGTGGAGCTTCAGTACAGCAAGTGAGAGAATCCAGCAGTAAGCTCTGCCTGCTGCATAGTTATCACACAGTATCACATAAACTTGTATGTGGGAGCCTGTTCTCGGGTTCCTCGTGGCTTTACCCAGCATGTCCAAATAGAGGATGATTAGGACCACGGGCCTGAGTGCAGGTGTCTGAGATGGTCTGCACTTGGCTGTGCTGGGGGAGGAGGTCTTTCGCTCCACCCCTTGGCGTCTCTATAAAAACCCTGGGACAGAGACAGTCGGGGCGTTGGAATAGGTTCCAGGCCCTCTCGAGGCTATCCTTTATTTTCTATCTGTTTATCTCCACAAAATTCTCTGCAATAAATCCTTCTATCTAATATTTCCTGCTGCTCACACTCAAGAAAACTCTAGGAAGCTGTGGGGTTGGTGGGTAAACGCCCCACACTTGTATAGTCAAAATAATAACGAGAAGAAAGCAGTTGACGCTGTGGAACCCAAAAATAATCAAAGGTTTTTATAGTAAGGAGAAACTGAAAACTATATATTAAAAGACAAAAGCTTTTAAAAGACAAAACCAGGCTAAGGGTATAGCTCAGTGGTAGAGTGCTTGCCTGGTAGTATACAAAAAAAATAATTTTGATATCAAAATTGTAAAAGATAGGGGTGGATACAAGTGTGGAGGGTTTTTTAATGTAGTTGAAGATAATTGTTATTAATATAAAACAGTCTGTCATAAAAATAAGTTGTTTTATCTAAGTCTCATAGTAACCATGAAGATAAAACCTATTTATGGTGGTTGCACACAACATAAATAGAAAGGATCCAAAGCATGTTCAGAGTTAAATGTATCCAAGCAAGACAAGGGGGAAAGAGGAGACCTCACTCTTTGCTTTCTAACTGCAGATGGTGTGGTCAGCTGCCTCATGTTCCTGCTTCCTCTCCCATGATTGGTTACATTTCTTCTTAAGCCATGAGCCAGAATAAACCAGTCCTTCATTTAAGGGAGAAAAAGAGAAAGAAAAAATGATCCAGAAAACAAATTACAAAGTGACAGTAACAAATATTCACCTATAAATAATTACCTTAAATATAGATCATGCTCACCATTCAAAAGACATATAGTGACCGAAAGGGTTGGGGGTCCCATCCAACCACATGCTGACTACAAGAAACTCACTTTGCTGTGAAGAGGACACAGAGAATGAAAGTAAAAGGGGGAAAAGTTCATATATGTATTATATATTTTCCAAGCAACCAGAAACTGGAAGAGTAGTTATGTTTACATCAGACAAATAGACCTTAAGTCAAACACTATAAAAAAAGACCCCTACATAACCATAGAGGGATGAATTTACCAAAAGGACATACAGTTGCAAATATATGCATACAGTTTGTGCATATAACATCAGAGTATCTAAATACATAAATCAGTTGTTAAATGACTTGAAGGAGAGAGGTTGCAACAACTGGAGTCTCTGTACACTCTCGGCAATTGGAAGACCATCAGAAGAATGAACCTTGGACTTTGCAATAATGGCTTGGTTTATCGCAATGACAAGACAGAATACCTGACGGAAACAACTCCAAGGAGGAAGGATTTATTTTGACAGTTTCAGGGGATATTAGACCATGATGGCAAGGAAGGCATGGCGGCTGGGGCAGCTGCATCCATGGCAATGGGAACTTGCAACACAGTCTTGGCAGATCAGGAAACAGTGAGAGCCCAGGCTGGGGCCAGAGGTGGATGCCATCTTCAAGACCTGCCCTAGCCAGACCACAGTCCCAACAGTTCCATTACTGTGGTGGTATTGTGTTCCCCAAAATATTGTGTATGCTAATAAACTTATCTGGGGTCAGAGAACAGGACAGCCACAATATTAAACATAGAGGTTAGGCAGTGGTAGCATACGCCTTTAATCCTAGCATTCCAGAGACAGAAATCCCTCTGGATCTCTGTGAGTTCAAGGCCACATTGGAAACAGCCAGGCATGGTGATACACACCTTTAATCCCAGAAAGCCACACCTTTAATCCCAGGGAGTGGTGGTAGAAAGCAGAAAGGTATATAAAGCGTGAGGACCAGAAACTAGAGGCCTTTGCCCTGGAGAGGCATTTGCCCTGGAGAGGCCTTTGCCCTGGAGAGGCCTTTGGCCTGGAGAGGCCTTTGCCCTGGAGAGGCCTTTGGCCTGGAGAAGCATTTTGGCCTGGAGAAGCATTTTGGCCTGGAGAAGCATTTTGGCCTGGTTAAGCATTCAGGCTTCTAGCAGCAGTTCAGCTGAGAGTCATTTGGATATGAGGACATAGAGGCTTCCAGTCTGAGGAAGCAAGACCAGCTGAGGATCCGGCAAGGTGAGATAGCTGTGGCTTGTTCTGTTTCTCTGACCATCCAGCATTTCACCCCAATACCTGGCCTCAGGTTTGATTTTATTAATAAGACCTTCTAAGATTCATGCTACACATTACTTTCCAAACAACACCATGAGCTACTGGCTAAATATTCAAACATGAACCTGTGGGGAACATTTTACATCCAAACAACATTTATGGATTTGAATTTGACCTTAGCATAGGCATAGGAGAGCTGGCTCCACTCCTCACCTGATTTGGGGGGTGGGGCAGCCCCAGTGGCCTGGACTGACCAACTCAACTACCTTCCAGGCCCACAGCCGGGCCTAGGGTTGGCCCACCCTAACATCTACCCCATCTAGGACCTGCTGGAGCTCATGAAGGGACTGGTCCTGTGGAATGATACCCACAGGATCTCCATGACTCTGGGCAGCCTCCAGATATCTGAGAGGAGTTTTGATGATTATCCAGTGATGATAGTTTACCAGAGCCCATAGATCTTGAACCACACTAATGATTCATTGCAATGAACATTTGCAAGTAAAGCTGATTGGACAGAGGGGTATACTGTGTGACACTCCTCAGCTCCCAATGCCACCAAGACAAATGAAGGAGTGTCAGAGAGGCGGGAAAAATGGAGGATCGAAGAGGTTTTTATTCTGTTTTGTTTTTTTCTTTTCGTTTGGTTTTCGGTTTGTTTCTTTTTCTTTTTGTTTACTTGCTTGCTTATTTGTTTTGGTTTGATTTTTTATTTTCTTTGGGGAGGGTGCTACAGGGGTGAGGGGAGGATATGAAAGGGTTGGGAAGTGAGCAGAATTGGGGTGAAATTCCTTAAGAGTCAATGAAGAACATATGTTAAATTTTAAAAATGTGAAAAAAAATTACACCTTAGACCAAATGGACCTAGATCTATACAGACATTCTATTCACTGCCAGCAGAATATACATCTGCTCAAACACAGTCTTCTGTGAAATCACCCTGGCTAACTTCCTTAGTCCATTCTGTGCTCTTATAAGCAAACACATGAGATTCAGTACTGTATTTAAAAGAGAAAGAGAGAAAAGTTTCAGGGCTAGAGAGGTGTGGCTCAGTGGTTAAGAGTACTTGCTGTTTTTCCAAAGGACCAGAGTTTGGTTCCCAGCACTCACATTGAGCTGCCCATAAGCACTCATAAATCCAGCTCTAGGGGATCCTATGCCCTCTTCTGGCTTCCACAGGCACCTGTACCCACGTGGCATACACATTCACAGAGACACACACATACACGTAAGTAAAAATGAAAATAAATCTTTTAAAAAACAGAATTGATTTCTCCCAATTCTGGAAGCTGGAAAATCAAAGACAATGCTGTCAGTTACTAAAGACTGGATCTCCTTGCTTCCAAGATGCTGTCTTCTGCATCCTCTAAAGGGAAGAAATGCTGCAACCACGCATTGCAAAAGGCGTGTGAGCAAGAGAGCTTGACTGCTACATGAAGACTCTGCTACATGGGTCTGATGCTTATTCACAAGGGGACCCTTGTGACTTCATCGCCTCTCAGAGGCCCGCCTCTTACCACTGTCACATTGTAGTTTCAGGACACGAATTTAAAAGGGAAACATTCAGACCTTAGCATCAACCCAACAGGGGGATCTGGGATGTTCCAATCAGGTGAATTACACAATCATTTACCGCCCCACCTTGTTTAGTCAGCAGGTGTGGGCTATCCTGGGAAAGGCATGGTCTGGGGAAAGGAGGGCTCTGAGACCAAGGCAAACCCTTCAGGAGTAGACCACTGGAGGCTATCTGCTGACCGCTCTCCCCAGGGCTGCACAGGCTCCAGTGTGCTTGCTGGGCTGTGTTGTACTATTGTTACCATGGTTCTGTTGGGGTGGGAGTTTGCCTTTTCCCACAGTTACTGTGAACTGGTTTGAGATAGGATCTCACTATGTATCCCAGGCTGATTTCAAAGTCACGATCCTCCTGTTTCAGCCTCCTGAGTGCTGAGAGCCCAGGTGTGTGCCACCCACCACACGTAGTTAGAAAGTTTGTTCTTGACATGAGAACTGTCTTTAAAGTTCATCTCCATTTTCCCATAGATATGCATGGGTAATGTTGTTAATATATATATATATATTATGGTTAATATATATTATCGTTAATATATATTATCGTTAATATATATTTATTATGGTTAGGTGTTTTTAATGTGCTTGGGTTTGTTTGTTTTTCCTTTCTTTCTACGTATATGGGTATTTTGACTGCATATATGTGCACCACCCAAACGGAGGCCAAAAGAAGGTGTGAGATTGCGAGCGTGCTGGTTGGAATCAAACCTCTGTCCTCTGGAAAAGCAACCAATGCTATTAACCATTAAGAGATTGAGAGACCGTTTCTCCATCCTGCAATAAAATCCTGCTTGATTTTATTGGACCTTAGTCTCGGCTACTGGGAGCCTAAGAGGACTTGGAAGGTCTGGGTCTCAGGCTGGGAGATCTGGATGGAGTTCACTCACCAGCCCTCTTCCTCCCTGCCGCCGTGTACTCCGGGTGAGTACCCGAGGAGTCGGTCTCAGTGGACTAGATCACGACCCCGCTAGGGTCATTTTCCACAGAATTCGATCCACTGACTCCCTCAAACCCGCTTCAAGATGAGCTGTGTCCTTGTAACCCTCTGGCCCTCACCCAAGCCCTGTGTGCCCTAAGTCTGAGAAAAACAGCCTTAGCAAGCCGCCTTGGCCTCCTCAGTGCCCGCCGGAAGTCAGTTTCAGAGCGCAGAGGACCTCTAGACTAGCTCCCTAGAGGAACTGTCCAAAGAGCATATCCACCCTGACCCACAGAAGCAGCCAATGAAAAGCCGGGAGCCCGCTGATCCACACACACACACACACACACACACACACACACACACACACACACACACACACACACACACACACACACACACACACGCGCGCGCGCGCCTTGCCCGGTCTCGTCCCCTGGTTCTACAGTCTGCGCGCGCCATCTAGTGGATGCATCCTGAATCGCGTGCGTCTTAGACAAAATTCCAAGGCTGTAACTTTTGCGGTTTTCCTAAACTCCAGATCCTCTCTACTCACGGAAAAGAGAAATAGCCCCGGGTCTCCGACCTTCAATAAAATTAAGTCATTCTTCCCCACGAATGGCAAGCTGGTGCCGGCTCCCAGCTCCCTGCATTCTCATTTGCAAAAGCATTTGATGCAAGGATGTAAAATGAAATCCTATATTAATTCTAGGGTTACGTTTGAAGAATAATATACAACCACGACGGCCTATTAGTCCTTAGACGACCAAAGTGATTTGATGAAACATCACTGATCACTGATTAGAGGGGAAAAAACTCTGTAAATGAGGAATTAAAACAATAAAAACAAAAAAGAAACCGCAGATCACACACTGTGTAACACAGCGCGTTCTTATTCAAATTCTCCAACTCATAAACAGTTTTATTTATTGCAGAGTCTGAGGAAGCTGTAAGAGCTTAAAGGGGTGGATCGTTTAATTTGGGGGACGGGTGGGGGGAACAAAACAGCATTGTCTCAGTTGTTTGAAAATGAAGACACATCAAAAACTAGAGAATTAAGCCCATTCTTCAGAAGGAAGATAAATTTGTATGTGGGATGTGTTGAATGAAAAAAAGTGAGGTAAAAAGAGGAATTACCTGTATGCATCAGAGACAAATGGGAGTAAATAAAAGAGTCGTTACTAATAAGGCCAATGAGTGCAAAAATTTCTGGTCAATCAGGAAACATTAGGGCAGTCAACAGTGTTTGGAAAACTGGCTGGACATCTAAAAATAAACGAATCTCTATTTCACTTGTCCTATATCACTAGATTCCATATAAAACAAGGGTTTCATTTTTTTTTTAATGAAACCAGGAGCCACCGGCTGAGCATGGTAGCCCATGCC
>CABHPH010128280.1:1621-13217 GCA_902168325.1 Peromyscus nudipes
GGATGGTTTTCTTTGTCTGTCTGTGAACTTAATAGAAATTATACAGTGTATGTTTTTGTTTGTTTGCTTTTGCTTTGGAACTTCTTGCCCAGCATTGTGTCTCAGTTTCCTTTCTCTTGGAGCTTGTGGCTGCAGTTCACTCTGCTTACTGAGAGGATTTCTTTTTGTGAATAAACCGGAATCCATCTGTTCTGCTACAGGTAGACACTGAAGTTAATTTGCATTTTGCTTTTTGTAAGTACTGCAGCCATGAGCAGCAGTTTTGAAAATCTCTTGGTACCCATGTGCAGGTTTGCAATTGGAGTATAATTCAGACTCATGGAGCATTTGAATGACCAGCCAGTTTTTCTGGCTGTGCTAAACTGTTTCACTGTGGCCTTTCCAGTGTGTGTCCTGGTCCGCCACAGCAGAGAGTCCTGCTGCTTAGGCTTTTCACTTAGACTTTACCTTTTGGGTCTTCATCTTGTCTGGCAGGTGTTGCATGGTACCCTGGGGCTTTAATTGGTATATCAATGATTATGAGTGAGGTGGCAGCATTCATTCATGTACACAAGCCCTCTCTGCCTCTTTTGGTGAAATGTCTGTCTCTGGCAGACTTTATATAGGGCTGTCTTTTTCTGGCTTGCTTCTGTATGTTCGTGTGTGGCACATCTGAGCTGTGAATAACGGCATCCTCAGAATGCCCTGCGCTGGACCCGGTCTGTACTTCCCAGACAGTACCCGTCTTCTTTCACTCTCTGTAGTGTTGGCCTTCTCTGCACTCGGCACACTCGCGTTGAGATTTACCCGTGCTGCGTGATGAAGTGGGGCAGGTGGTTCAGCTGTTGAGTAAAAGTCCTGGCAGGGTGGAGTGAGATCGCACTGGAGTTCTCTGAATAACCGTTTAAAATGCGTAGGACTCGTTTATTTCTGGGAATTTCCACTGATATTTTGATATCTTCAGACACCACTGTTGACCTGAATATCCACTGATAAGGGAGCAGTGATTGTTTCTTTTCTTTTTTTAACGGTTTGATTTTTATTCTCTGTGTGTAGTCTTTTGCCTGTATGTATGTCTGTGTACCAGGTGCATGCCTGGTGTCTGCAGAAACCAGAAGAGAGAGTTGGAGCTCCTGGAACTGGAGTTACAGACAGTTGTGAGTTGCCATGTGAGTGTTGGGAGCTGAACCTGGGTCCTCTGGAAGAGCAGCCAGTACTCTTAACTGCTGAGTCATTTCCTAGCCCGATGCTGTTCCTTTTTAATGTAGAGTGGTAATCCATTGCGGGGCCTGCTGTTTAAACATTTGCTTCCTGATGATCATTGGGATGTGCCCAGCTTTGGGCTGTGAGGAGACCGCTGTGAACATCGTGTGCTTGTCTTCATTCCTCTTGCATAAACCTGTTTACTTTCCGAAAGCACTGCCCAGTGGTCTGACGTCACCGTCTGTTCTCACTAGCAGATGCCCCACAGCTCTGCTGAGTTTGTAACTCTTCCTCCTTCCTGTTCTGCTGTGTTAGTGTCTCCGGTGGCTTCACATGAAATTCTCTTGTAATTGACAGTGTTGAGTCATTGCAAGCTTACTGACCTGTCTTTGTTGATGAAATGTATAGAGTGCTTATTTTTAAATTGTGTTGTTTCCTTAGGATGTACATTTCTTTAACATTGCCTTTTATTGGATATTTGCCTTGCAAATATTTTCCCTTCTTGGCTTGACTCCACGTGTCATCTCCCCAGTCCAGTGGTTCCTTTAATTGAAAACTTTTTAGGTTTATTTTATGTTTATTTACATGTAAATCTCTGTGTGTATGTGCACGTGTGTGCAGACCCCATGGAGGCCAGAAGAGGGCGTGGGATCCCCTTGGAGCTGGGATGTTGGTGCTGAGCACTGCTTTAGTCTTCTGAAAGGGCAGCAAACGCTCTGAACTGCATAGCTGTTTCTCCAGCTCCTAATCCTGCCTTTTAAACAGCAGATTAAAAAAAAAAAAAAAAAGACTTTGAAAACATTCTTGCTCTTGTGTCTGTTTGAGAAACTGTTGAGGATTTCTCCTAGGTGTTCCACAGTTAATATCTGTAATCCATTTCAAAGTTTTGTGGGAGAAGCCAGGGTTCCTTTACACATTATCTGGGAGTGTTCCAGCTGTGTTAGTTGCTGGAGTGGCTGTGCCTTCGACTAGGTAGGCAAGAGAAACTGATTTTCTTGCAACCCTGAAGGCATGCTCCCCAGAGTTAGGGTGTGGGACAGGCCTGTTTACCTGTGGCCTCAGTGAGGACACAGGCTGGTTGGATTAGGACCTGGTCTAACTACAGTGACCTCACTTGAACTGTAGTTAGACTCCACCTGATTGTCTCTGTTCAGCATGTCCTGTGTAGTGTGTAGAACATGCCGATGTGACCCCTGGACTTCCCTGGTTTTCCATTGTAGACTTTGGGGCTTTTGTATCTTCTCAGTTTCTTGAAGGAGTAGCCTCTGCAGCCATCTTCCTTGTTTTTACCACTGTATCAGTGTGATTGGCTTCTAGAAATGGAATCATTGAATTCGAGAACAAATTTGTATTTCATTTGTGCAGTGACTATTTCTCAAGCTACTTTTAAGAAAAGTAGTTTTTAACAAATTATCATTTTCAGGGAATAGTCTTTGAAAATTTCTGATATGATTAGTAGTTGTTTCTCTTCTGGAATTTCTTTATCAATAAACATGGAATTGTGTGGTTTTGTGTGTGTTACCTGTCTTGAAGCCTTTCTGCCGTTGACTGCAGTTCATCACTGACCAGCAGGTGGCAGTGCTGGATAGCGAAGTGGGTGGGATGGTGCTGGCTGCGCAGAACCTGGGTCCCGCCATAGCTGGTCTCCAGCCCGGGCTTGACCTCCCCTTCTCTCTCGCAGGGAAAGGTGGTGTCCCAGGGACGTTCCACAGGGGACTCCTACACAGAACACCGCTCTGCTACATTTGTACCCTTTGTTTCACAGCATTCCTTAGCCCCAGATTTTAGCAGCTCAGAATCATCTGCCTGCTTTGTTAAGTGTTTTCTTATAATCAGGGGTGACTGGACTAGATTCCAGAAGACTTAGCGTGTAAAGGCTTGGCAGGCTGGTTCTGTTACTGATCCCACTTCGTTCCTGTGAAGAGGTACAGAGAGAGACTGTAGAGGTGTGTTGCCCTGGTGTGCTCCTGCCTTCCTGGTACTTGACTTCTTCATGTCTGCCTCCTTCCTTCCCTGTGTGCACACATCTGACTGCACAGCTTCCTGTTCCTTCTTCTTGCTTGGCCTCTTATTATCTCCCTGTCTCTCTCATTCACTGTAAAAAAAAAAAAAAGCCCTATTGTTACCCTATGCTCATGAGTGTTTGTATGTATTAAAGTGTACCACATATATACAGTGCTACAGAGGCTAGAAAGAGGGTGTTGATCCCCTGAAACTGGAGTTATTGACAGTTGTGGGTCCTGGGAACCATACCTGTGTCCCTGTAAGAGTAGTGAATTCTCTTAACCACTGAGCCATCTCTCCAGCCCCCATCCGCTTCCCCCACCAGTATTTTTAATTACATTTACTTGTGTGTGTTGGGGGTGGATGTGCACACACTGACATTCATGTGGATGTCAGAGGACAACTTGTGGGAATCAGTTCTCTCTTTCTATCATGTGGGTCCTTGCCTTCAAACTCAGGTCCTCAGACTTGGCAGCTAGAGCCGTCACTGGCTGAACCTCTCCTTAATAATGTCCTCTGTTGTGTGTTTTTCAACTTAGCCCCTTTTCCTTTTCTGGGGTGATAGCCAGAGGCCCTCAAGATGGTCTAGTGTTGAGTTTTACCTTTGCAGGTTTTCCTACAGTACAGCCTGTAGGAAACGAGGCCATCCCAACCGTGATTGCTTACCGCTACGTGAACACAGTCTGCATGGTGTGTTCTGGGTGGACTGGAGAGGTTCGTGCTGTGGGGCCTCAGGTCCCTTTGGAGATTGCGTACGGCCCTAACCAAAGGAAGCTTCGGCAGGGTCTGCTGTGGTGTCCATGTGGGGAATGTGTCCATGACAGGCTGTGCTTGTGATGCTGGGCATTCCTCCCTCCCCTTCCTTTTCTCTTTCCTCACTTTCTCTTCCTTCCTCTCTCCTTTCGTCGGCTTCTTAGGTGTAATAGACGATGAGGGCAGCAGGGCAGGCAGTAAGCAGTGTTCCCATCCCTGAAAGTGAAAGTGAGGTTTATTCTGTGAAAACAAAGACCCCTCACTGTCTAGCTGTGATCCTGTGAGTTTCCGGGTCTCTGTCCATGTGTTTTCTCTCACAAGACTCAACTTCCTAACTGCACGTGTGCGGAAGGAAGGAAGCCCGTTCAGCTGTAGATGTTGACCTCAGAGCAACTTTGAGCAGCTCACCCTTTCTTACTGGCTTTAGATTTCTTTGGATGATCGGTTTCCATTCTTTGTGTCTGGCCCTTTTGCCTTACTTGTTTGGCAGAGATTTATTAATTTCTGTTTTTTCCAGAGTCCACCATTTGGCCCTGGAAGTCTTGTGTGTACTCGCTGTTGGTCATCTTGATCTCCCTGGCCCTCAGATGGCAGAGAGCACCCTGTCCTGACTTCCTTACTGGGTTTCCTTGTCCTCCTACGGCTGCCGCCTTCTCTTGCCAGGCACCATTTTTCCAAGTGCGTCCACAGGTGCGGTGTCCGTTCGCACAGGTTGTAGTCATCTGTTGGTTGTCACCACAACAATACCTAATATGCGCGGCTTTATTAAGCAGAAGTGTTCATTTGGGCCCAGTGGGGCACGTATAAATCTCTCACTTGTGAGGCAGAGGCCAGAGGTGACTGCAGGGTTGAGGCTAGCCTTGGACACAGTGAGTTCCAGGCCAGTCCAGGTTTTACACAGTGGCACTCTGTCTTAAATTTCTTTTTTTAGCTCACGTTTTTGGAGTTCAAAGTAGAGCATGAGGGTCTGTGGGATGACGATGGGTGGCCAACATTGTGGCGACTGTAGTGGCTTGAGTGCAGGATTGTACGTGAGATGGTGCTCACAGCTGGAGCAGAAAGCCAGAGGGCAGCTGGCTGCTTCTGGAACCACTCTGGTGTCGCATCCCCAGTGCCACATACACTACCTCATGCCCCCACCCCAGTACTGCTACCCTGCTTCCCACACTGGACTCTTAGGGACACACCCCAGACTGGAACATGACCTAGATAAAAATCATGATGCCAGAGTTGACCCGCCACCTGGGGGCAGAGCTGGACACCTGGTCTTCAGCAGCTACCGGCCTTAAGTAGCTGAGATTCTGCAGTAGGCTTACCCGCCATTCGTCATCAAGGTGGCCAGCTGGGCTTCTGCAGGGTGGTGGCCGAGATCGCTGACCCAGAGAGTGGTCGATCTGATTAGGTCACTCCCTGCAACCTCAGCTTGGCCTCATCTTTCTGTCACATTCAGAAATGTTTGTGCTAACTCTTCAATTGGTAGGAAATGGCATTTAATTAGAAAATAGTTCATTTTAGATGGTGAGCATTTGTTAGAGGAGCTGGTGGGAGCATGGACAGGGACACACGAGGCGAGCAGGGGGGACATGGTCGTAGCAAGCGTAGTCTGTCCCCCTTTGTTTTCACTTCTTACTGATGTAAAGGCTGCTCAGAGCCAGTGTTGGTTTCGGGGCTGGGCATTCCTTTGGACACAGAGAGCTGCCCTCTCGGGAGAAATGTACACTGTAATCTAGTTCATATGACTCATGAAAGTGCTTTGCTAAGTGACAGTGTAGCACACATTCTGTCTGGTAATGGCTGTGTTCTTTACCTTTACAGAATTAACCCTGAATCCTCCAGAAGGAATTGTGGCAGGTAAGGGGCTTGAGTGACTTCATTATAATTTTCTTCCAGTTGCCAAAGTTGCCTTGTTAGTAAGATGTGGAATCTTTTCTTTCCCTGCAGGCCCCATGAATGAAGAGAATTTTTTTGAATGGGAGGCATTGATCATGTAAGTTAATTGTGTGAGTTACTATTTTTTTTTTTTCATGCTTTACTGGAAACTAGGTCTAAGAATCTCTACTCTGAAATGTTTACTGGGCCCAAGTGCGCTTGTAGCGTTCAGCTGTTCTCTGGGCAGAATCCAGGTGAACGTGGATCCAAAGGAGTTGACAGTGGTTCCTTGGACCCAATAAAGATTTAGTTGTGAATATTAGCTCTGGGTAGTTTCAAGATGGCGGTTTTAATGTGTGGTTATGTTATGAAGAAACAATACCTTACTTAGCCCTTTGCTTTACACCATAGACAACCCAGAAAACTTCTGTGTCCCCTGAGCTGTGGGGTTTCCCCACCAGAGCCGCATCTAGCTCTTGAGTATCCAGTGTGCTTTGATCCAGTGCAGTCACGACACTGTCTGTCTGGAGAGCAGCAGGTCCCACAGGCTGAGGTTTCTGTCTCCAGGACAGCCTTTCTGCAGGCCTAGTCTTAAATCTGAGTCTCTGGAACTTGTGACTAGCTAGAAGTTGGGGTTCATATGACTCCATCATTGTGGCCACTCCCTGAAAGGGAAACACTTGACTCACATTTACAGTTTCTTGTAGAGTGCTTTTGAAGTATGAGTGTTTTGCCTACATGTGTGCCTGGTGTCTCAGATTCTCTGGACCTAGAGTTGTAGACAGTTGTGAGCACAGGTACTTTGTAGCACGTGGTGAGTTCTTGTTCCTCCTGTGAGCTGCCACACATGGGCTGGCCATAGGCTCCAACCCCATCCTGTAATGCCCCTGTCTCCTTTCTCTGGTGCCAGCTCACGGCACATGTGACCCTGGTACCCTGCATGGAAGCCCAGCTGGGCCTGTCTAGTCAGTTTCTTGACCTCTCTGTGTGCATTACTTCCTCACGGTCATGAGCCCAGACCCTTCTGGAAGGAGGAAGGTCTTGGCACTTGTCATGGGGAAAGTTAAGTCAGAGAATTTCCTTATGGCACAGCTTGGGCAGTTTGTGTAAATGCTGAAGGCTTGACCCGGAGGAATGACTTAGAAATCAGGAACCATGGTCAGAAGCTAAAGAAAACAACATATGTGTATATTTATCAATATATATCTGAAAGAAAAGTATTGGCTCAGGACCCCCAAGACCAAGTTCTCAGCACAAAGGAGATTTATTTTCCCAGAGGTACAGAAGGCAGGGATGAGGGACAAAGACTGGGGATAGAGGACGAGGGAGAAGGGAAGGGAGCGAGGAAAGGGGGCAGGGTATTTGTCCTGGAGGGACAGAGGACTGCTTCTGGATAGAGAGGAGACAGACATGGCACATAGGAAAATGGCAGTTTATGAAGGTACAAGGGGAAACCCCATGTTAGGATGAGTGCTTCATTTTAATTGGGCATGTTAACTAGGGGAGCCAAATTAAATTAGGGGCTTTTGATGCTGGACTTCAATACTTTGACAGCTGGACCTTGGTAGGCAGCCTCAGGAGGAGGAAGTGGCCAAATAAGGAAACGGACCTTGGTGGCTAGCTTTAGGAATGTAATTTAACGGTTTTTACCAAGGCAGAGGGAATAGGGGAGAAGGACAAGGCCTGCCAGAGCCACATGCTCAGTGGGCTAGTGTCCCTTCAATATTTATATCCCATGATATGCAGTGGTTGTGGTGGATTTGCCTCAAATAGTGTGGGTGGCTTTTCTAGTAGGAATAAAGTAGTAGGTGACCAAACAGACCTCCTGGAGCAGCATTAGACCTGAAAAGCCAGGGCCTCTGTTTCTTCCCCTTTCTCCTCCCCACCCTACTTCTGGTTCCTGTTTCTCTGTTTGCCTTCTCTGGCATCCAGGCCTTCACTGTTGGTGGCTCTGAATATGATGCAGCTTATTCCAGAGTGAGCTGTGGCTCCTCTCCCCAGTCTGGATTTTGTGATATTTAACTTACAGTCCTGTTGCTTAGAAGAGAAACAGGGGACCCTGAGTCTAGAGTGTCCTCTTCTCTAGTCCATACTCAGCCTGGTTAGCATTCTTCTTTCTACCTTCGATGTGCAAGAAAATGAGGTTATGTAGAACTGAGGAAGCTGCACTCTGTAATCTGTTTCTCAGTCAATAAAAATTTCCAATTAACTCCAGTGTTTCAGGCTGGTTGAGAAGTACTCTGGGGGGCAAGGTGAGGAAAGAGGTTTGGCTACCCAACCAGGTGTGAGCTCTGAGCAAGGCAGGATTTGTTTATGTCTGTGCTTATAGCATATTGGTGCCGTGTCCCATCCGTGTGTCCATCCCCACCCCCACCCTCATACCCAGAGCCTTGTACATGCTGTCAGAACACTGCATCACCTATGCCCAAGCCCTTTTTATTTTTAATTTTGAGACAAGGTTTTGCTAAATTCACCAGGTTGGTCTTGAATTCACTCTTGTGGCTCAGAAAAGGCCTTGAACTTTTGAACCCTTTTCTTCAGCTTGCTGAGTTGCTAGTATTAAAGGCCTGGCACATTAGTTCCTAAAGATCTACAAATTGGCCTGGGAAAATTACTGGTAATTTTTGCCTGTGAAGGTTAGGCCATGCATGAAAGCTGAGTGAAAGTGAGGGGTTTTGATTTTATTTTTTAAGTCATCCATAAACACTATCTAGAGAAAGTACAGCAGACCTGATGTTTATCAGACCTTCATTGCTTGAGCTGCATCACATTTTTTTCTAAGTTTTCTGGAGTCTGTGTGTGCCATGGTACACTTGAGCCTTGCGTACTTGAGGGATTTGTTCTGAGTTTCTGGTGGATGCTGGAAACTTTGTGCTGTAACAATATAACAAGAGCTAGTAAAAGAAATTGGCTGGCATGGTGGTGGCACACGCCTTTAATCCCAGCACTTAGGAGGCAGAGGCAAGCAGATCTCTGAGTTCAAAGCCAGCCTGGTCTACTGTTGTGGAATATTAGATTAAGATGTGTTACATTCACTTATGCTGGATAATATTTGTTTAATGATGCAAAGATGTATTGCATTCTTGTATGTTGCATTTGTTTAACTCTGTAAAGCTGTGTGGAAAGCCTGCCTAAAACACCTGATTGGTCAATAAAGAGCTGAATGGCCAATAGCTAGGCAGGAGTGAGAAACAGGCAGAAGGACAAATAGGAGAAATCTAGACGAGGAGAGAAGAGGGAGGAACAAGAAAGAAGAGGAGGATGCCAAGGGTAAGCTGCCCAGCCAACTATGGAGTAAAAAGGAAAGAAAGAGATATAGAATAAAGAAAGGTAAAAGCCCAGAGGCAAGAGATAGTTAAAGAGAAACAGGATATTTAAGTTAGAAAAGCTGGCTAGAAACAAGCCAAGCTGATGCCGGGCATTCATAAGTAAGAATAAGTCTCTGTGTATTTATTTGGGAGCTGGGTGGGCCCCCAAAGTGTAAAAAAAAAAAAAAAAACAACTACAATCTACAGAATGAGTTCCAGGACAGCCAGGGCTGTTATACAGAGAAACCTCATCTTGAAATACCAACCAAACAATAACCAAAACCAAACAAACCAAACAGAAAAATTGACAGTATTCTATAGTGCAAGTTATTTAAAACTTAGGAATCATTTCTGGAACTTGCTGATTGTTAGCATCAGACTTTGGTGAAGCCTGATAAGAGGGAGGGTTCTCTTGCTTTTCGGGGAGATGATACAGGCCTGTGGCCATTGCTGCCCCTAGCCAGGTCATTGCTGGGGGCCATGTCAGGTGGAGCTCTGTTTACTTTTCTTTCACTCCCTTTATGGAGCTGGGGATCAAACTCCTGGCCTGCAGCCATTTCCCCGGGCATTGTTTGCTTTTAAAGCAGCAGGTGATCATGTGTGTGAACTGATGTGTGACCTGTTTGTTTCATCTGCCATGTCCTGTGTCAACACAGACACACCTGCACTCGCTCACATGCCATCACAGCGGCTCGCCAGCTGTAGGAGCAGCGGTTGTTAGGAAGCCTGCAGAGGTCAGGGCACCTGATGAGCCTGTCACAGTTGGAAGATGTTGGCTCATATGTGTCCACAGATGGGTTTAGAAGCTCATTAAAGAACAGTTGAGCTCTCTAGTATGGATTTTAAAAAGTGCATTGTTAAAAGTCTGTTGAATTAACTATTACTAATTTTAGATAAACAGTATAAAGTTAAACAAATATTTTGAAAACCTGTCTTAAAAAGTAATTACAACTGATTTTCAGGAGAGCACGTTTGTGTTTGAATAAGGCTTTTGCGTTAGTGTGGAATTCCCCTGCTCCAAGATCTAGTGACTTTGTGGGTTTTGGTCTTGTTCCAGACCCTTCACAAACAAGAGGCCGTTTACAAATGTTCTTAAAACATCTATCAAGGAATTAACTGTCCTCCTGTGGCTTTGTCTCACCCTGCTGTTTTGGCAGAGAGCGGGCTGGGCTTTTTTTCCTTGGTGACTGGGGGCCTCTCCTCCCTCAGATTGCTAGTTTCTAGGGCCTCTTCTGTCCCTGGTACTTTTGGCCACTGCTTGTCTCCTGGCAGCCTGATAACTGCTGGCTTTGCCGTCGCCCTGCCTGGTGGCGTCTCACTCTTGACTTGGGCATGGTTCGAGCACTGAGGGCTTTGATAACTGGGTCCTGGTGTGGAGATGCAGATACGTCATTGACGTGTTGTCGGTTTTTCATCATGGTTACTAAACGACAGGGAAGAAGAACTTGGGAGGGAAGATTGACTTTAGCTCACTGTTCCGGGGCTTCAGTTCATGGTCACTTGGTTCACTGTCTTTAGACTGAGCTGAGGTAGACTATCGTGTTTGTGGGAGCCTATGCGGGAGGAAGCTGCCCATCATGGTGGCCAGGAAGCAGGAAGGGAGGAGAGGACTGGTCAGGGACAAGACAGACCCTTCAAAGGCACCCTCAGTGACCCATTTCCTCCAACTAGGCCCCGCCCTTGAGCAACCTATTCAGCTATGAGCCAATACTCACTTCATCCAGTGATGAAGCTTGGTGACCCAGTCACTTCTGTGTATCACTTCTTTTGACCACACTTTGAATACAGGAGCCTTTTGGGGGACACTCAGGTTCCCTGGAGCTGGTGTCACAGGTGGTTGTGAGCTGCCCAGCGTGGGGCCTTGGAACTGAACTCAGTCCTCTGCAAGAATAGCAAGTGCTTTTAATCACGGAGCCGCCTTCCTAGCTGCCTTGCAGTTTTCTTTAACGAACCAGGCTTTAGCACCATATATAACCAAACGTTAGAGATTTTCTTTCATATTTTCTTTTATAAGTTTAATAACTATATTAGTTACTCTTCTATTGCTATGATAAAATACCCTGACAAAAGCAACTCAAGAGAGAAGATGCCTTAGTCCCAGTACTCCAGAGGCAGAGGCGGGCAGATCTCTGAGTTCGAGGCCAGCCTGGTCTACAGAGCGAGTTCTAGGACAACCAGGGCAACAGAGGGAAGGCTGAGGGGGAGAGAGGGAAAGGGGGCTCACAGTTTGAGGGTTTAGTCCATTATGGTGGCAGCAGGAGTGTGACACAGCTGGTCACATTGAGTCCATGGACAGGAAGCAGAGAGTGATGATGCTCAAGTTAACCCCTCCCCTTTTAGAGATTTATTTATGTGTATGAGGGTTTTGCCTGCATGTATGCATGTGTTCCACATGTGGTACAGTGGAGCCCAGGGGAATTGGTTCTCTTAACTGGAGTTAGGATGGTTGTTAACCATGTGAGCGCTGGGAATTGAACCTG
>CABHPH010128281.1:0-17554 GCA_902168325.1 Peromyscus nudipes
GTGTGTGTGTGTGTGTGTGTGTGTGTGTGTATGTGTGATAAGGTTGTCTCATGGAGGCTGAGCACTCTAGTCAATTTTTCCTGCACTTTGACAAGCTGTAAGTCTCTGTATTAACTGTCATCTGCAAAACAACGAAGCTTCTGTAATGAGGAGCGAGAGTTGCAGGAGTCACTGGATCTAAGGATAAGTATTTAGAAGGCAGTGTGACACTATATCCCTTGAGCAAATGGTAGCAGCACCCATGACCTCCAGCCAATGGATTCTTGGCCAGGTTTATAGTATGAGGTATGAGTTCCCTCCTGCAGAATACACCTTAATTCCAGTTAGAACACTGTTGGTTACCCCAATAACGTTCATGCCATTACTGCACCAGTGGGCATATCTTTCCAGGCTGCTCATTATTGTGGCTCACAGGGTTCACATCTGGGTGAGATTCATCATGGCTTCTCTCCCCCAGCAGCCTGCACAGCACCTCCTGGCACTGTGAAATCTAGCCATCAGGAAGGATGTTTTCAGGTCAACACCAGCTTGATTTCTCCATGTCCTGTGATCAAAGTGTGTGGTGTCTTGGGAAACTAAGCAATGACAATTCCCTATATTGTTTTGGGGTCTCTGGGACCCTAACCAATAACTTGACAGGGGTACCCTGTACTTGTCACTGTGTCTTTTGTTTGATAACCTGTAGCTTCTAGGAGAAGCACGTCCCTTTTCTGCAGGGGATTTCAATGAAACATTCTTAAAAAAATAAGTTTTAGGAAGCTCATGAAAATAGGTTTCCACTGGCTTTCCCAACCACCCCTTCGTTAGTTATCCCTTCCCCTCCCACCCTCTAGCCTAATCCCTCCTCACTCAAACTCTCCTTTCGGGTTCCTGGTTCCCAACCATGGTCTGTTGGCTGACGGGTGTTGAATTGGCAGTGTGGGTCCAGGCTCCCAGGTGATTTTCTGAGCCAGGGCCTGCAGGCTTCTGGGGTTTGCTTCTCTGTTTCATCTCACAGAGGGAGCAGAGACCAGCTGAGCGCCAGTCACATTGGTATGTGCTTCCAGAGAGCTGATCTCTCCAGGATCCGAGTATCAATGAACTCCCTTTCTCTTTCTCTCACCTCAGTCTCTGAGTTTGCAGCAAACCAAGATATTTGCCAGAAGATGGCACCTGGAAAGAACTGTCCTGATTTTTATTTGTATTTCTCATAATTAATGGCTCCCTTCAGTGCCTGAGACCTATAGATCAACTGCCAATTGGGAGTAACGTAGGAGAGGGGTAGAGGGCTGCTGGCCCGGAGGTGGTCTGGACCTCAGGATGAAGTCATCACTTACTGATTTGTCCCCTCCTGTCCCCTCCTCTCTTTGCAGTAATGGTTAAAATACATACAGGTGCATTGATTGAAGACCAGTTTGGCCATTTTCATCTGAAGCGCTTGGGGCAATTTACTTAACCTTTTGAGTCCTAGTGCCCATGAAATGGGAAAACAAGGATGGTCACTGTGAAAACAGAAGTTGTACTGTTTGTGGCCAGGCCACGCCTGTCTCCAGTTCTGGGAGGGCAAGGGCAGCGCTGAGAACCCCTCATCTTGGAGTCCAGATAAGATGACCATGATGAAGATAGTTAGTCCTGTTCTTGAGCACTGCATATATATTTCACGATGTGCTGAAATGCCTTCGATGTATGGGATCATCTGCCTTAGACACTATTAACATCATTTTGTAAGTGAGGAAAATGAGTCCCTGCAAAGTTAGGGAGTATGTTCCGAGGCTCCTTTTCTTGTGAGAGGAGGGGACAGAATTCTGACTTGATATACCTGATCGCTAGGCACTGGTGAGCTCATTGGGGTTGGGGGGTTAGGGGGGTGGTATCCAGGGAGGAGCCTGATCCTTTACAACAACAGTGTGTTTCCCTTTCTTGGTTTTAGAAATAACTGTTCAGCAGTAGAAAATCTCATCCCTGGGAGATGTAGCAGGGGGTAAAATTGAGGCTAAAGTGAGGTTGACAGGGTTTGGTATGCAAATGTCCAGGGCTTGTCTCCAGGGAATAGGGATGAGACTGAGAGCCAGGGAGCCTGGCTAGAGTCAGAATTGATCCTAGGGTCTTTTTAGAAAAGAACAGCTGGTGAATGTCTGCCAATTTGACTGAAGAGGAAACAGGTTGAGAGAGAGGAGGGCCGTACCTAAGGCCCTTTGGCAGAGGAACCAGGTTGAACTCAGGCTCCTGGTTTCCAGCTGTGAATCCTTGCGGCGGCGGCGGGGGGGGGGGGGGTGTTGTTTTTTGTTTTTTGTTTTTTTTTCCTGCTGCTCCATACCAAGAGACTGAGGTAGTGTTCTGAGACGCTCTGAGGGTGGTAAGCCAGGGATGCTGCAGATGCCTCTTCTCCAAAGCTAGCCTGGGGCTTGGTGTCTAGAAGTCCTCCCTCTGAAGGCTGCTCTGGCCTGGCTTGGCTGCAGGGCCATCGAGGCTGTTGGCTTACTGTGTGACTTTGGGCAAGTCATGCTTTCTTTCTCAGCCATTTTTGTTCTCAGTCCGTGTTTGCGGCTCAGACACCTGTCCGAACGCCCAGGGTTTGATGAGCTCCTTGGAAGAGAGTCTCTGGCATCTTCTCGTCTGTGTGATTTACCATATATGTAGCCCAGCCTCCAATCACCATCCCTCTGTCTCCGTCTCCTGAGTGCTGGGATTACAGAGATGTGCCACCACGCCCAGACATCTCTCACACTTTAAAAGGGTTTCAAAGTACATTACAAATTGTCTCTTGCTATCTGAGGGGGCTTGGTTCCAGGATCCCACTAATATTGAAATTCCAGTCTCTTACATACAATGGCACAATTATGTATACGTGCATACAACCCATGTATATCCAATCCTCTCATGTGCTTTAACTCACCTCTGGATTAGGTGTAACATTGACTACCATGTGCAAGCTATGAACAGTTGTTACACAGTATTGTCTAGGGAATTGCAAGAGCCTGTACAAGCTCAGTACAAAAATATTTCCATTTATAGTGGGTCGAACCATTTAGGTGAAGACACAGGACAAGGAAATGAGTCTAGCGGGACTCCTTCTCCCAGTTTTATTTTTTTTCTTCCTCCTTCTTACATTGGGGATTGCACTGTTCCTGGGGATTGCAGGCTGTGGAGAAGTCACGAGTGGGTGAGTCTGAGGCTGATGGCCAAAGAGATTTGCATTGAGTTTTCCCTAGCAATCTCATCCTCCTGAGAATGTTCTCCAGGAAACAGAAAATTGGCGGAGGTCTCTGAAAAGTCCTGCACTCATTTTTCACACGGAGATGCCCGCTCACAGAGATGCCGGGTCTGCTTCAAAGGCACCTGCTGCCAGTGAGTCCCAGCCTGTAGACTCCTGGCTCCAGGCGCTTCGGCTCCTCCGTGCAGCTACCCCTTTTCTACCCCACGCAGGTCGGGGCAGTTCAGGTGTGGCAACTGCACGAGGTGCCCACTGCGGGAGCACAGAGGACTTTTGTGCCAGGAGGGCACCACCCCTTAGCAGGCCCCTCCCTGCTCGCTGAACAGCCTTTACCTGCAGGGCGCCCGCCCCGAAGTTTCTCCTACATCTTTGCTAGCTCCTTTTTCAACTGGGCACCCCAGGAGCTGCTTCCCCACAGTGCGGTGGGTGCAGCGCAGCAGCGACAGGGGCCCAGCATTACTGCCGCCGCAGCCCCTCTGTCGCGGGTCCCCTCCCTCGGGGCTGATCATTAACTCAAAGGCATTATAAGGAGTGAGTGGCCCCAGTGAGCCAGTGAGCCAGAGGGACTCGTCGCCACCGCCATGGACGTTAGCACCTGGAGCCCGGCGGTCACCGCCACAGATTCACCCATCCCATTCCATGAGCGCATTCGCAATGCGGCTGACATCTCAGTCATTGTCATCTACTTCTTGGTGGTGATGGCTGTCGGGCTGTGGGTATGTGCGGGTCCCGGGACACGGATTGGAGAGGGCAGGGCTACTGTGTGGCATGAGCGGGCACACAGAGATGCTATGGTTTCGCTGAACCACAAAGGGGGAAGATGGGCTTCCAGGTCTTTAAGGGGAGTGAGTGGGACTGTCCTGGGAATGCTGAGGAGGAGTTCAGAGCACAGGAAGCCTGTGTGTGGGAAAGTAGAGGGTGCCAAGGGGAGCCTGTCGGGAAGGCCCAGGGAACATCCTGAGCTGAGGGGGAAGTCGGAGGATCACAGAGTCTAAGATAGAATGTAAGGGACAGGAAAGGGACAACTTGGAGCTGCAGTGGGGTCGGGGACAGGGCAATTGGCTACTGTCCTACCTCTGAATTATCCAGTTTCCAATGGGAAAGAAACAATTTAGAGCCAGAACGTTGTAGCCTCTGCAGACCGCAGGTGCACGAGGCGGCCTATGGCTGACCAATGCCCCCTTCTGGGGAAGGGTTAGCTTTGTTTGATGGGATTCTAGAGGATATCTGGGGTTAGCTATGAGGAAGGAGCCAGTGAGCAGAAAGAGTGACCTGGTCCTGGGGAGAGGAAGTATATATGTCTCCTCTTGGGACTCTGGGGACACACCAAACCAGAGAAACTCGTTCTTCAAAGCCTGAAACTTGGAAGTTCATTTATGATGCTGGCACACCTAACAGCTAGAGCGAGTGTGCGAGCATTTCAGCCACCTCTAAAGGTTGACTTTCGGTGGGAGCTGCTGCGGCAGCAGGTGTTGTGTTGGGCTCGTGCGTTATGAAAGGATGGTGGGCATTAGCCTTTTCATAGACATAGCTGTATGGGGGAAAAGGAAGGAAGCATGGACTTTTATTTTTTTAAAGGAATTGTAGAAACCCTATGTAACAGAAGACTCAAGTGTCACTTATGCGGTGTCTGTGTGGCTGACTCTTCACCAATATACCTAGCTTCCTTAACAGTGGCGTGCGTCCAGTACTTGCTCTCATGCACTTGAACTAAATGAATGAACTCCCCACAGCCTGAGTTTATCCAAGTATAGTGTAGGCTTGTTCTTGTGATCCCCTCCCCCAGATATTGTGATGTGACTCTAAAGGTCCTTATGATTCTAGGAATTGTTCCTTATGCCACTGCCATTAGCCTTACAGGGTGTGTGATCCATGCCCTGGATAATTTTTGTATTTTCAAGTAAAATGGGCACAAATAGTAAGCTGGGTAACACGCCTTTACACTAAAAGCCACAGAGCGGGGAGATCAGGAATGCCAATTATCATTTGGCAGAAGAGAAACTTGAAGTCACAGGTGCTTGTGATTTGCCTACGATTTTGTAATCCCTGGGACTGTTCCGGGAACTCAGGTGTCTTGATCCTTGTCTTGACACCAGGCCCTCAAGCACGGTGCTTGCCCTCTGCCTCCCTGCTCCAATTCAGATTGGTAGATGTTGGAGCCAAGATGTGAATCCACCATTTGCTGGTCACACCAGATGGCCCCCTTTCCAGGCATGCCCTGATCGTCGCAGTGTTCTTAGCAAACTCCTTTCAGCCCCCCTCCCCCAGTCCTGCCAGTGTTTACATTTTTTATGGTGTTTGCACTTTTGAAATATCTGTGAACCAGTGTCACTTGTCCTGTTAAAATGCTACTTAATGAGCCTGTTAGTATCTGTGCATGTTTAATCTTCTCGCATTAGCCAGTGTCTCTGGACCTTGCTCATTTAACATGATGGATTTCTCCCAGTTAACACTCCTCTTTTTCCTACTGGAGTGTTGAGGTGGCTTGATTTAGGGATGGGCATTCTGGCTTCTGAATGATTTCTGGGCTGCACAGAGACTGACCCAAGCCCATTGTGCTCCTCAGCTTAGAAAATCATGTGCAGCTAATGTTCCTTTGTCTCCACCCCATCCATGCCAACATTACTTATCTGGGTTCTGTAGTCTTTCAACTTTGCTTTGTCATTGATTATCTTTGAGCTTTGTCCTGTTACCTGTTTGATATTTATTTCCCCTTTCTTCACTATTTCTTGTTGCTTCTCTGGGTGGTTTTTATATCAGTTTAAATTGAATCACTGACCTTATTCTTGCTGGGAGATGCTACCAACCCAAACCAGGGTTGTTAAAAAACTATGGTCCAATGGCCAAATCTTGACCCACAGCCTACTTTGGTATGGCTCAGAAACTAAGAATAATTTTTACACTTTTAGAGGGTTAGAAACATAATAGGATAAGGCAAAATAAAAATAATATGTGGCAGAGAACCTATAAAATCTGAAGTACCCACTATTAGAACCATTTTCTTCTCTTTTTAAAAATTTATTATTATTATTAATTTATTATTTTATATATATGGGTGTGTTGCCTGCATATATGTCTATGTGCCAAATGTGTACAGTGTCTTAAGAGTTCAGAAGAGGGTATGGGGGGTTGGGGATTTAGCTCAGTGGTAGAGCACTTGCCTAGGAAGCACAAGGCCCTGGGTTCAGTCCTCAGCTCCAGAAAAAAAAAAAAAAAAAAAAAAAAGAAGAGGGGATCAGGTCACCTGGAATTGGAGCTATAGATAATTGTGAGCTGCCATGTGGGTGCTGGTAATTGAAGCTGGGTCCTCTGGAAGAGATCAGTGCTCTTAACCTCTGAGTCATCTCCCCAGCCCACAGACCCATTTTATTTTGGCCTAATCAGATGATTGCTTGCCATTAAGACCCTTGTTATTTGAACCAATATGATCATTGCTCCCTGAGTTGGAATGGCCTTTGAGTTAATAGCATCACTGAATGCTTGAGTTGGAGTGGCCTTGGGGATCCCTTTCCATTTTATTAATGAGAGTAAGAATGAGTAGCCAGAAGTCATCCAGACAAATCAACACCAGAGTGAGGACACTTAGAACTCAGAGCTTATGATGCATGAGCCAATGCTATTCTTTCTTTCTCCTCCTCCCCAAGACACTGCCCTCCTGGGAAAACCTCTTCTTTGTCCCTTCTCCATCACTGAAGTGACAGGGTCCTTCTTTCCTCACATTTTTGCCTCACGGTAATTGCATGAAGATGGGCCTAAAGCTTACTGACTTCAATTCTCATACATCTCTTCATTGGATTATTTGACAAAATAGTTTTCACAAGTTACCAACAGCTTTACCTTGACTATTCCAGTAGAAACTCTCCTCTGGGGTCCAGTTTCCATTGACAGCTCTGGAAGAGAAGAAATCATTCCTGATATCCAGCTCAAATCTCAGATCCTCAGTTTCTTACATTTCACCTGCTTGTGACCTATGTATGTTGCTCTGAACACGATTACCCCATTTTACACACCAGGAAACAGTATGCCACATCTGGATCTTCCACATCCTTCCTTCCTCCCTCCCTCCCTCCCTCTCTCCCTCCCTCCCTCCGTCCCTCCGTCCCTCCCTCCCTCCCTCCCTTCCTTCCTTCTTTTCTTTTTGGGGGGGGGGTAGTGTAAGATTTCTCTGCATAGCCCTGGATGTCTTGGAACTACCTTTGTAGATCGGGCTGGCCTCGAACTCTCAACGATTCACTGCCTCTGTTGCTATGCATGTCCTACTTTATGGCTTGATGGGTCAGTTAACACTCAGCTCATGATGGGCAGCTCAGGTAGCATGGTGATTTGGTGGACAGCTGTCAGACATTCAGTTTCCATTAAGGCCAAATAGCAGGCCAAGAGCTGTCTCTCAAAGGGATAATAGTTGTTTGCACATTACCATAGTGCCTTCTTCAAAATCCCAAGGGACTTCTCTGTGGTTCACCTATAGGGACCTTCCAAAGGCTCCAAACAGCATCCCCATCTGCCAGGGACACCTCAAGTACCACTGGGTCTGCTGGATCATAGGGTCCAAGTGGTAGAGCAGCCCGCACAGAAGCCTGGACCTGCACAAGAGCCTTCTCCTGTTCCAGGCCCCACATAAAGTTAGTTTTCAAAGTTAGAGTCACTTGGTATATGGGCTGGAGTAACACACCCAAGTGAGGAATGTGCTGTCTCCAGAATCCAAATAGGCCCACTAAGCATTGTGCTTCTTTCTTGCTTGTGGGTGGGGCCAGGTACAATAACTTAATCCTTCACCTTAGGAAAGGATTATCTCTACATGCCCCACACCACTGGTCTCCTGGAAATTTCGTTGAGATAGAGGCCTCGTGAATTTTGGTTGGAGAGTCTCCATCCTCTGGTGTACATATGCCTTATAAACAAGTCCAAAGTGGTTGCCACTTCCTGCTCTCTTGGTCCATTCAGCCAAGTGTCATCAATATAGTGGGCCAGTGTGGTATTTTGTGGAAAAGAAGGATGATCAAGACCTCTCTGAACTAAGTTAAGGTACAGTAGTGCTGAGAGCGGTGAAGATGTGGAGATCTGTCTCAAGAAGTTTCAGAGAGGAACATAGCAACGTGGCTGGAGACTTGTGCGATTTTGGTAAAGAATGAGGCTGTTTTCTACCCTTGCCCTAAGAATCTGTCTGAGGCTAAATTGAAAAATGATACTTAATTTTTCTGGCAGAGGAGAGTTCAAGACAGCCTAATATTGACTCTGATTAGTTAGATGTTTATTAATAATCACTCTTATGCAGGTCTACATTGAAAAAGAACAAACAGGGTAAAAAGAAATACAAAATGTACAGTTTAAAGTGAAAAAAGGCACAAAGAACCTCTAAAGATGTCACTGAGTTCATTTTGTGTTGGCCGTCTACTGCTGGGCATGGGGCCTACCCTTAGAGCCTGCCCTAAAGAGTGGTTTGTTTCCCCAGTGAGACTCCCTTGGAAGACACTAATTTTTCATTTGCAAGTAGCTATCAATTGGAGATAGCTTCTGGGTTAGGGATGGGAGCTTGTGTCCACTTTTCCTTTCAGCTTTAGGGCCCCATCTGGTGCAGACCCGTGCAGGTCCTGTGCATGCTGCCTCAGTCTTGTGAGTTCATATGTGTGCCAGCCTTGTTGTGTCTAGAAGGCCTTGATTCCTTAGTGTTTTTCATCCCTTCTGGTTCTTACATCTTTTCTGCCTCCTCTTACATTGAGTTCCCTGAGCCCGGAGGGGAAGGATTTGATGGAGACACCCTTTTTAGGACTGAGTGTTTCGAGGTTTCTCACTCTCTGTGTATTGTCTGGCTGTGGGTCTCTCTATTTGTTCCAATCTGCTGCAGGAGGAAGCTTCTCTGATTTTGACTGAGAAAGACACTGATGTGTGAGTATAGCAGAGTGTCATTAGGAGTCATTTTATTGCTATGTTCCTTTAGTGGAACGGTAGTGTTTGGCCTATCTGGTCTCAGGGTCTTGGCTACTTGAGCAGTGCTAGGCATGAGTTTCATCTCATGTAATAGGCCTTAAATCCAACCACATGTTGGTTGTTTACTTAGTTGGCCACAAGCTTTGTTCCACTATTGCACCAGTGTATCTTGCAGGCAGGTCATCACCTGAAGGTTTATAGATGGGTTGGTGTTCACCTTTCTACCTTGGCAGCATGTAGAATACCTTCTAGGGCCTTGAACACTGCTCTCTAGGGGTGAGAGCTGTAGGTAGGCACCAGCTCAACTTCTCTGTGTTCTGTAGCTGAAGTTTTCCTGGTCCTGCTTGGCTCCTGCAGCCCTGTGGCTGCTTGGACCCAAGTAAACACACAGAGGCTTATATTCATTAAAACTGCTTGGCCATTAGCTCAGGCTAACTATTGACTATCTCTCACATTTAAATTAACCCATAATTCTTATTTATGTTTAGCCACATGGCTTGGTACCTTTTCTCAGTTTTGCCTTCACATCTTGCTTCCTCTGTGTCTGGCTGGTGACTACTGACTTCCCAGAATTCTCTCCTCTGCTTGTCCTGCCTATACTTCCTGCCTGGCTACTGGCCAATCAGCATTTTATTTATTAACCAATCAGAGCAACACCTTCACAGCATACAGAGCAATATCCATAGCACTTCCCCTTTTCTTTTTTTTTTTCAAGAAGGAAGGTTTTAACTTTAACATAGTAAAATTACATATAACAAAACAATTATCAAGCAAGAATTATAGTTATAATATCTAGTCTATTTGTATTTGGCAAAATTAAAGAAGATATCCTATCTATCCTATATTTGTTAGTCTAAGGTTTCATATCTAACTTATCTTTTATTATAACTAATGAAATTATAACTATCTAGTCTTTAACTACATCAAAGACCTCAGAAGGATATAATATTATCTAAGTAAACAGGAAGAACATTGTAAACAACTTTCAAAAATCTAGAATGACAGAGACAGTTGACTGCCTGGACAGTCACCCAAAGTTCTGTAATGTTGGGGCATCCATCTTTAGCCCACAGGCCTAGAGTTTCTCAGTTGCTTCTTCTTGTGTCCTGTAGAATGTCTGGCAGTTTATTCTGCAAAGCAGGAACCTGAAGGACCATCTTGCCTTGCAAAGTTCAGTGGTCACCTTTCTATGGGTCCTGCATGTCCAATTGATACAACATTTTGTCAAGCAGTCCTGACAAGAAAAGTTTCTTGCCCAAATGGCTATTTTTGCCAAGAAGAAGATAAACTCCATATAGAGTGTCTTCAATGCCCATCATCTTTCTTGACATATTTGGTGCTGTCAGGAGCAGATGCGTCTCATTGTCCAGAAAAGTCTAAGTTCTTAAAACATTTTAAATGCCATATTCTATAGGTCATTGAAGTGTTTGAAGATTACCTACCTAACTGAAATATATCTATGTATATCTAGAAAACTTAACTAACATGACTATAAGTGTGATTATCATAAATGACTAATTATTAATCTATTTCTTAATTATCCATTACAATTTCAAATGAGCTGCACAAACATAATACCTTAAACAAGAGTAGAAATATACACACAGTATAACAAAATTAACTTTAAATTTGTATCAATAAACTAAAATTGATAGCAATGTAAAACATTTCAAACAAGTTTTAGCTCTTTAAAAGTAGGTTCAACAATCTACCCCTTTATCCTATCATATCTATATCCTATATATCTATATCATATCTGCCTTTTTTCTTTTAGAAAGATATTGACTATGACCAATAACAATTTGTAACCAACAACCTAAACAAAGACAAACATCCATAATCTATTTTTTGGGAATGTGGGCATAGTTTTCTAGGCTACTTCCTGCTGATAAAGGGTGCTGTATTCTTATGGGGAATCCTGAGAAAATTAAGAATTATGGTTAAGTCCTGACTGGAATAGTCTGTGAGGCTGTATTGTCTGAGCCAGTTGCCTTGAAACTGTTCTGGATGTTGAATCATCTGGGCCATGGTGTCATTGGAGACCTTTCAGGCGGTCTTGGCTGGTCAAACCTGATGTATCTTAACCTGGAAAAAATCCATAGCCTCTTGCTTCCTGTGGAAACAAAAGCAGAGCCTTCTTTCCAAAGCAACATACCTTTAGATCCAAATTTTGAAGTCAAAATACCTTTAAAATATACATATTGGTTTAACTGAGCAGCCTTTACAATCAAATGTCTTTCTGCAGTTAAAAATCCCAAAGACAACACAATCCAGATTCTCTGTGTAATATTCATCTTTACATGGCTTATTTTTTATATTACTTTTACTTTCTCTTAAAGGCTTTATTTTTTTAAACTTTCTATTTCTTTAATATAACTGTCTATATTCATTTTTTCCTCTCTTTTAAGCCTACACATATTTTTACACACATTGTAAACTATTCCATCTGAATCTGTCTTAATTGTGAATCTATTGCTTTAAACTGCAGCATTACTAGGACTGAAATGGCAGCTGCGGCTGCTGACTCTACCCACCTCAGCTTTTCAACATGGCGGAACTATGTTTACCACCAGCTTTGGAGGAACCATGCTCGCCCGGGACTCTGGAAGGCAGTGGGTCTATGCTTTCATCCAACAGCATGTAGCCCCAAAACCTTTTTGAGTTGTGTAGCGATTTTCTTCAACACAGGGCCTTACTCTCAGTTGGTGGAGAGCTACCAGTAGCCTTGGCAATAGCCTGGGTTTAGGGCTTCACATGAACCCTTTTGGCCAAGAACTCAATTAGATATCACTCATTCCTGGTACTGGAAGCTTCATTTGGTGATGAGATACTTCCAGTTGGGTCCCCCTGTTATTTGGTGATTTCATTTAGATAACCTTCATATATGTACATAATTTAGGAAGCTTCTATTGTATTAGGTTTCCATATGACCCCTCAAATGGCCCTTAGTTTTAGCTGTCTCTCCCTGTATTTCCACCCTTGCCCCCTTCTTCCCTCCAGCTTCCTGTTTGATCCTCTTAGTCCAGCCCCCTTCCCAACCCTCCATCCATCACTATTATATTACCCCTTCCTAGGGAGATATCTCCTTCACCCTTACTTTCAACCTAACTTCTGTAGTTAAATAAATTATAGCTTGTCATTCAATGATTTAACAGCTAACAGCCACATATAAACAAATGTACACCATTTTTGTCTTTCTGGGTCTGGGTTACCTCACTCAGGATGATTTTTTTCTAATTTTGTCTATTTACCTAAGAATTTCATGATTCTGTTTTTTATAATGGTTGAATAATATTCTTGTCCATTCATCTGTTGGTGGACATCTGGGTTGTTTCCAATTTCTGGCTATTATGAATAGAGCAGCAATGAACATAGTTGAGCAAGTGCCTCTGTAGTAGGATAAAGTGTCCTTTGTGTATATGCCCAAGAGTGGTATTGTTGGATCTTGAGACAGATTGACTCTTATCTTAGTAATGAACAGCCACACTGATTTCCATAGTGGTTGTACAAGTTTGCATTCCTACCAGTAATGGATGAGTTGTTCCCCTTACTCCAAATCCTCATTAACATGAGCTGTCACTTGTATTATTGATCTTGGACATTCTGATTTGTGTAAGATGAAATCTCCAAGTAGTTTTGATTTTCATTTCCCTAATGACTAAGAATGTTGAACATTTCTGTAACTGCATCTCAGCCATTTGAGTTTCCTCTTCTGAGAATTTCCTGTTTAGATCTGCACCACATTTTTAATGGTTTTTGTTTTTGTTTTGTTTTCTTGATGTCCAATTTATTGAGTTCTTTATATATTTTGGATATTAGCCCTATATAGGATGTGTACTTGGTAAAAATCTTTTCTCATTCTGTAGCCTGTTGCTTTGTCCAAATGATGGCATCCCTTGCCACACAGAAGCTTTTCAGTTTCATGAGGTCCCATTTATTAATTGTTGTCCTTAGTGCCTGTGATATCAGTGTTCTGTTCAGAAAGTCGTCTCCTGTGCCAATGAGTTCAAGACTGTTTTTCACTTTCTTTTCTACCAGATGCAGTGTATCTGGCTTTATGTTGAGATCTTTGATCTATTTGGAGTTGAGTTTTGTGTAGGGTGTTAGGTGGGGATCTATTTTCATTCTCCTACATGCAGCTCGCCACTTTAACCAGCACCATTTGTTGAAGATGCTATCTTTTTCCCAGTGTGTATTTCTGGCTTCTTTATAAAAAAAAATCAGGTGTCCATAGTATGTTTTTTTTATTATTATTGCTCTGTAGTACAATTTGAGATGAGGGATGGTGATAGTTCTCCAGGAATCCTTAATAAAAATCATTAAGGATTGTTCTAGCTATCTTGAGTATTTTGTGTTTTCACATGAAGCTGAAAATTGTTTTCAAGTTCTGCGAAGAATTGTGTTGTAATTTTGATGGGGACTGCATTGAATCTGTAGCTTGCTTTTGGTAGGATGGGCATTTCCCTATTTCATTCCTATTGATTCACAAGCATGGGAGATCTTTCCATCTTCTGATATCTTCTTACATTTCTCTCTTCAATGTCTTAAAAATGTTATTATACAAGTCTTTCATTTGCTTGGTTAGAGTTATTCCAAGACATTTTATATTATTTGAGGCTATTGTGATTTGTGTTATTTTCTTGATTTCTTTCTCAGTCCTTTTGTCATTTGTATATAGAAAGACTACTGATTTTTGTGTGTTAATTTTGTATTCTGCTACTTTGCTGAAAGTGTTTATCAGATGTAGGAGTTTTCTGCTGGAATTATATATACTATCATATCATCTGTAATTAAAAATACTTTGACTTCTTCCTTTCCAATTTGTATCCCCCTGATCTCCTTTAGTTTCTCTAGTTAAGACTTTAAGTACTATATTGAATAGATGTGGAGAGAGAGTGCAACCTTGTCTTGTTCCTGACTTTAGTGAAATTGCTTTGAGTTTCTCTCCATTTGTTGTCATGATGTTGTCCATGATGTTGGCTGTGGGCTTGCTGGAAACTGTCTTTATTATGTAGCGGTATGTCCCTTGTATTCTTAATTTCTTTAAGACTTTTATAATGAAGGGATGTTGGATTTTGTCAAAGGACTTTTCTGCATAATGAAATGATCATATGATTTTTGTTTTTCAGTCTCTCTATATAGTGGGTTACATTCGTAGATTTACATATGTTGAATCATCCCTGGGATGGCGTCTCTGAGATGAAGTCTATTTGATCATGGTGGATGATCTTTTTGATGTAACCTTGGATTTAGTTTACAAGTATTTTATTGAGACGTTTTGCATCTAATTTCATGAGGGAATTAGTTTGTAGTTCTCCTTCTTTGCGGGTCTTTATGTGGTTTGGGTATCAGAGTAACTGTGACCTCATAAAATGAATTGGGCAATGTTCCTTCTGTTTCTATTTTGTGGAATTATTTGAGGAGTATTGACATCAACTCTTTGAAAATCTGGTAAATTTCTGCACTAACACCGTGTGTCCCTGGGCTTTTATTTTTGGTGGGAGACTTTTAATGACTGCCTCCATTTCACTAGGGGTTATAGGTATATTTAAATTTTTTAATCTGATCTTGATTTAACCTTGGTAGGTGGTGTATATCAAGAAAATTATTATTTCTTTTATATTTTCCAGTTTGGTGGAGTACACGTTTTTAAAGTATGTCCTCATAGTTCTCAGATTTCTGTGATGTCTACTGTTGTGTTGCTCTTCCTGACTCGAATTTTGTTAATTTGGATTTTCTCTCTCCACTTTCTAGTTAATTCGGCATAGGATTTGTCAATTATATTGCTTTTCTCAAAGAATCAGCTCTTGATTTTATTGTTTTTTTCTGTTTTATTGATTTCAGCCCTGAGTGATTATTTTTGCCTTCTACTTCTTTTGGGTGTGATTTCTTCTGTTTGATCTAGAGTTTCAGGTGTGCTGTTAAGTTACTAATATGAAATTTCTCCATTTTTTGATATAGGAACTTAGTGATATGAACCTGCCTCTTAGAATTGCCTTCCTTGTTTCCCATAAGTTTGGGCATGTTGTGTTTTCATCGTCATTCAATTCTAGAAAGTTTTTAGTTTCTTTCTTCATTCCTGTCTTGACCCATTTTTCATTCACTAAAGAGTTCTTCAGTTTCCAAGAGCTTGTAAGCTTTCTGTTGTTTCTGTTGCTGTTGGTATCCAGCTTTAGTCTGTGGTGGTCTGATAGGATGCAGGGAGTTAGTTCAATTTTCTTGTATCTTTTGTGTCCAAGTATGTGGTCAGTTTTGGAGAAAGTTCCCTGAGCTGCTGAGAAGAAGGTATGTTCTTTTGTGTTTGGGTGAAATGTTGTGTAAATATCTGCTAGGTCCATTTGCTTTATGATGTCAGTTAGATCCAGCTTTTCTCTGTTCAGTTTTTGTCTGGATGACCTGTCTATTGTTGAGAATAGGGTATTGACATCTCCCACTATCAGTGTGTGAGGGCCAATATGTGATTTAAGCTGTAGTAGTGTTTTGTTTTGTTTTTTATGAACTTGTACACTCCTGTTTTTAGTGCATAGATGTTAAGAATTGCAGTGTCCTCTTGGTGGATTTGTCCTTTGATGAGTATGTAGTACATTCTTGTAGCTAGAGTTTTCCTGCCTGGTCCACAGTCAGGACAAATCTCTTTCACCTGCCAGTCCCACAGCCGCTCAGACCCAACCAAGTAAACACAGAGACTTGTATTGCTTACAAACTGTATGGCCGTGGCAGGCTTCTTGCTAACTGTCCTTATATCTTAAATTAATCCATTTCTATAAATCTATACCTTGCCACGTGGCTCGTGGCTTACTGGTATCTTTACATGCTGCTTGTCCTGGTGGCGGCTGGCAGTGTCTCCTTCCACCTTCCTGTTCTTTTCTCCTCTCTGTTAGTCCCGCCTATATTTCCTGCCTAGCCACTGGCCAATCAGTGTTTTATTTATTGACCAATCAGAGCAACACATTTGCCATACAGAACATCCCACAGCACATTCTCTATCTCTTCCGATTAATTTTGGTTTGAAGTCTATTTTGTCAGATATTAAAATGACTACATAAGCTTGTTCCTAGATCCATTTGCTTAGAATATCTTTTCCCATCCTTTTACTCTGAGATGATGTCTGTCCTTGATGTTAAAGTGTGTTTCTTTGATGCAGCAGAAGGATAAACCCTGTTTTTGCATCTATTTTGTTAGTCTGTGTCTTTTTAGTGGGGAATTGAGACCATTGATGTTGAGAGTTATCCATGAGCAGTGTTTGTTGATTCCCATTATTTTGTGGTCATGGTGTGGGTTTTTTCCTTGTGTTTTTTTGGGTGTTATTAGCACTATCAGGTTGAAGTTTTCTTTCTAGCTCCTTCTGTAGCACTGGATTTGTAGATAGATACTGCTTAAATTTGGTTTTATCATGGAACATCTTTCCTTCTCCATCAATTGTGATTTAGTGTTTTCGCTAGCTATAATAAATAGTTGGGCTGGCCTCTGTGTTCTCTTCAAGTTTGCTTAACATCTATCCAGGCCTTTCTGGCCTTTAGAGTCTCCGTTGAGAAGTTAGGTGTAATTCTAATAGTTATGCCTTTATATGTTACATGATCTTTTTCCTTGCAGCTTTTAATATTCTTTCGTTGTTCTGTATGTTTAATGTTTTGATTATTAAGAACTAAGGGGATCCAGTCTATTTGGTGTTCTGTATGATTCTTGTACCTTGATAGGCATCTCCTTCTTTAGGTTAGGAAACTTTTCTTCTGTTATTTTGTTGAAAATATTTTTTAAAAGATGTATTAATTTATTATGTATATAGTGTTCTGCCTGCATGCCAGAAGAGAGCACCAGATCTCATTACAGATGGTTGTGAGCCACCATAAGTTTGCTGGGAATTGCACTCAGACCTCTGGAAGAACAGCTAGTGCTCTTAACCCCTGAGCCATCTCTTCAGCTCCCTGAAAGTGTTTTCTGTGCCTTTGACCTGGGTTTTTCCTCCTTCATCTGTTCCTATTATTTGTAGGTTTGGTCTTTTCATAGTGTCCCATATTTCCTTGATGCTTTTCACCTGGATTTTTTTTTTAGATTTAACATTTTCTTTGACCGAGGTGTCTATTTCTTTTACCTTGTCTTCAATGCCTGAGATTCTCTCTCCCATCTTTTGTAGTCTGTTGGTGAGGCTTGCCTCTGAGTTTCCTATTTGAGTTCATAAATTTTTCATTTCTAGTTTTCCCTCAGTTTGGATTTTCTTTATCGATCTTATTTCCACTTGTATGTCTTGAACTATTTTCTTCATTTCACTCCACTTTTTGTGTTTTATTAGTGGATTTATTCATTTGTCCTTCCAGGTCCTCTAACACATTCATAAAGGCTGTTTGGAAGTCCCTGTCCTGTGCTTCAGCTCTATTGCTTTTCTTGGGGCCTGCTGGAGTGGAGACAGGCCTGCTGGAGTGGAGACAGGCCTGC
>CABHPH010128281.1:17564-45962 GCA_902168325.1 Peromyscus nudipes
CTGCTGGAGTGGAGACAGGCCTGCTGGAGTGGAGACAGGCCTGCTGGCTGAGTGGAGACTCGTTGTCCTGGTTGCTATTGATTGTGTTTTCACCCGTGTGTAGGCCTCTGGGTTTGGCATGGTTGTAATTCTAGGTGCTGATATCTGGGCTTGTCACTGTTGGGTGCGTGTTCTGTTCCTTGGTTTCTAACTTCAGAATTATCTTGAGTGACCTTTCCCAGTTAATCTCTAGAGCCTAAATCTGTAGTATTTATCTCTGATTCAGTGTCAGCTTCCTTCTCTGCTCCTGGGCTCTGTTAGCCATCTTGCTATGCCCAGGAAGACCACCACTGAGTCTTCAGAGTGTGCTCTTGGGAAAGGACACTGTCAGGCATCAGGGAAGACTCAAGTGCTCTCGCTGGTACTTCCTGACACACAGAGGCGCTCAATACATCTTCGCTGACTGATTGGGTGCATTAAGGCCTTCCTTCCCAAAGGTCTTCCGTGCAGTTTACACACCTCTAAGGGTGTACCTGTTGCAGACATGTTCGCTGCAGGCATGACATCAGAGCTTAATTCCTTTGGACCACTGATAAGAGCAAAGCCACTATCAGTCATTAACGAGTGTCTGGACAAAGGAGGCAGTGACAGAGAAAGAGAGGGAGGAGGAAGAGACCTAGGAGCCAGGCCAAGGGCACTGAGCCAAAGGCTGGGCCAGGAATGACTGCAGGTTCAGAGGGGGCAATTCCAAAGGAGCCGTGAGAGAGATATAGGCCATTTATTAACTCCCAAGCCTTCGGTGGCTCCCCATGTCTGTGAATAAAGACTGTGCTTTTTGGTGTGGCATTTGAGAGCCTTAATTCTGTCTCACTTTTCACCCCATCCACACTCATTCATCTTGGCCAGCTAGCATCGTTTGTCATACCTTCTCCACACACTGGGTGCTGCCCCTTCTCGATCCCTAATCTGCCATTCTTGAAGTCTGAAATTCCGCCCCCCCCACTCCTCCCCTCCCAGGTCAACAAAACCCCACCTTTCCCTCAAGACTTGGGGAAACACTGCCTCTAGGTGAAGTATTTCTTGCCATCAGAAGGACTTTCTTCATGCCCTCTGAACTTAGTCACAATATATCACAAATTAACAGCCCTAGGGAGTGTCTGTGTCTATTCAGAGAGGAAAGAGTTGAACTAAGCTGGAATATCCTGTCTTTTAAGTAAGACTAAGTGTTAGCACTTTGGGTTCTTATGACATTTTAATTTTTTTCTTAACAGCCTTATTGAGATATAATTTCACACCCTTTAGTACTTTTTAAAGGTATGATATTTCATTACACCTTGGTGTGCATGTAAGAAACATATAAAAACTTTCCATTTCCCCCTGTTTAACATACAAACGAAACAAGTGAACAGGACCAGGAGGGATGACTTGCTCAAAGCCACATGGTAGACTAACTGCAGAGCTGGTTCTAGGGCCTCAGTTTCCCTGTCTGTCAAATACAGGTGAGTATTTATGAGCTCCTTCATGTGAACATGCCGAGGCTGTGGAGGGGGTTGAGCAGATAAGGAATGAAAAGTGCTTCAGAAATCGGAATGGTTTCTGAATACAAGAAAGTGCCCATGGGGGTGGGTATGTTGTTTCATTGGCAAAGCCACTCCTCTAGTTTCCTGTTAAATTTTTGATCCTCTCTCCCTCAGGCGATGTTTTCCACTAATCGTGGAACTGTTGGAGGCTTTTTCCTGGCAGGCCGAAGTATGGTGTGGTGGCCGGTAAGTTTTCTCTGAAAAAACTTTTCTTTTTAACCTTTCTTTTTTTTATTATTCACTTTTTGAGATTATAATATAATCATATATTTCCCCTCCCCTTTTCTGCCTCTAAACACTCCCTCCTTGCTGTCTTTCAAATTTATGGCAACTCTTTTCATTAGGTGTTGTTACAAGCATATATATATATATATACACATACACACATATGTATGTGTGTATGTGTATATGTGTGTATGTGTATATATACATATATGTATATACAGTCCTAAATATAAATTGCTTGTTCTATATACTGTTACTTGCATGTATGTTTTCAGGGCTGAGTATTTGGTGTTGGCTAAGCAGCTGGTATGTTCTACCCTGGGGAAGGAAGATGATTTCTCCCGCTCTCAGCATCCCTTAGCTGTTTGCAGTTATTTGTGTAGGGTTGAGGCCCTGTGGTTTCCTCCATCCACTTGGCATACCTCTTACTGTTGTCTTTGTTCGGTTCATGTTTGGGCAGTCATGTTGGTGAGACTTTATGGGGGTAGCGTCTGACATTACTAGGAGACACAATTGCAAGGCCAATTCCCTGATCCTGTGGCTCATAATTTTTCCATCCCCTCTTGGGCAATATTCCCCAGGTCTTAGGTACAAGAGTTGTTTTGTAGATGCACCCCTTGGGGCTGGGCTCCACAACTCTGTATTTTGATTGGTTGTGGATTTTAGTAATGGTTGCCGTTTATTGTAAAGAGGAGTTTTCTTTTTCCTTTCTTTCTTACTTTTTATTTTTATTTTTTTGTTTTTCGAGACAGGGTCCCTGGCTGTCCTGGAACTTGCTTTGTAGACCAGGCTGGCCTTGAACTCTCAGAGATCCCCCTGCCTCTGCCTCCTCAGTGCTGGGATAAAAGGTGTGCACCACCACCACCACCACCACCACCACCACCACCACCACCACCCCCACCACCTGGCTAAGGGGAATTTTCTTGATGAGGGGTGAAGACTGTACTTATCTGTGGGTATAAGAACAGATATTTAAAATTGTAGTTAGGTATTATGCTTATTTAGTAAAGTTATAGGTCTTCCCTCAATATCCATGACTTGACCAGCCCTGGAGAGGTGGCTAGGTTTCCAGGAGACATGCTTTCCCTCCTGCTGAGCAGTTCCTAAGTCCAATTAGACAGCTCTTAGTTACCATTAAGGTATTTGTGCTACTACTACAGCCCTTGGGATATCAGGCCACACTGGTCATTGCTATGGTTCATAGGTGTCACAGTTGGGTAGGGCTGTTTGTTTCCCTCCTTTGGAAGCTGGCATGGCTCCTTCTGGTGCCATGAAAGCTAGTCCTCAGGGAGGGGAACCAAGGGCAATAGGAATAGTCTAAAATGTTTTGTTGGAGTCTCTTAGACAACCGTGCCCAACAACTCAAAAGAGGGTTTCTGTGCTGGGGTTTTGGTTAGGTGGCCTTTGGCTCTCACAGGGAGCATTTTTCTTCATATATTCTGGATAGTAATCCTTTGTCAGATGTATGATTGACAAAGATTCTCTCCCATTCTGTGGGCTTTCTTTTGACCTGGTTGATTATTCTTTAGCTGGGCAGAAACTGTTTAATTTTATGAAGTCCCACATTTTAGAAGTCCTGACTTTTCATAACACTCCTAGAAGGTAAATATCATAAACCCTAGTTTATAAGAAAAAAAAAAGGAAGCTACGATATGTCTAAAATTACCTTGATCTGTGTGGGGTTTTGTTTTGTTGTAGATGACATGGATTAGGTTTTGAATATTTTTTTTACTGTGATGAAATGATACCTCTTTATATAAAAAATCTTAGGGCTGATTTACTTGGGGTTAGATCTCAATTTCTTGCTTTTTTTTTCTTTTTCTTTTTTTGGAGACAGGGTTTCTCTGTGTAGCCTTGGCTGTCCTGTAACTCCCACCATAGACCAGGCTGGCCTCGAACTCACAGAGATCCACCTGCCTCTTGCCCTCCCAAGTGCTGGAACTAAAAGTGTGCACCACCACCACTTGGCAGATCTCAGTCTCTGCTCTTTGGGTCTTGAGGAAACCTGTGAGGGTGGAGGCAGGGATGCACTCCTTTAGAAGATTTGTGTGTTAGGGCAGGTCTGGGTGAGCAGACGCTTTGGGCTGAGGGTTGGCTGATGGGAGAGGTTAGTCCCACCCAAAGCAGGGAGGGGTCAGTGTTTTTGTGAGGTTCCCGGGCATTGTTTCCTTATGCACACCATAGGATTGGATTGTTCTAACAGAGAAGCTTGGCATTGTTCTTTTGTGTAGAAGTCGTTACTTCCTTGGTGACGCTGGCATTTAACTCTTCTTTTTCCAACCATGGTTTCCTTCTAAGGCTTCATAAGACTATACAAATGGTTCTAGGTGGCTGGACCTTATGAAAATGAGAAGTGGCTCAGCCGTTAAGAGCTCTTGCCTCTCTCGTCGAGGACTTGGGTTCAGTTCTCAGCACCCACATGGTGGCTCACAACTGCCTGTGACTTCAGTTCCAGGGGGTCTGATGCCCAGGTATGCATGGGGTACACTCACATGAATAAAAAAATTTAAAAGATGGTTTCTAAAGTTGACTGTGTATCAGAATCACCCGTGACAGCACTGTGCAGAACCCCACACTGTGCCTGGCCAGCAGGTAATAAATGGGACTGTTAAGACAGAAGGAAAGCCAAGAATGCCCAGGCAACTCCCTTAATTGCCAGTATACTGGGTAGTGTGCAGTGAATACTGGAAACTGTTGCTAATGAGTAATGAGTCCCTTATGTTAACTTTCATGTAGACAATGCGAATAAAACCTGGTTTATACCCACATTTATTTATCCTATTAAAAATCACCAATTCTGGGGCTGGAGAGATGGCTTAGAGGTTAAGAGCACTGGCTGCTCTTCCAGAGGTCCTGAGTTCCATTCCCAGCAATCACATGGTTGCTTACAACCATCTATAGTGAGATCTGATGCTCTCTTCTGGCCTGCAGGCATACATGTAGGCAGAACATTGTATATGTAATAAATAAATAAATCTTTTTGATAAGAACTTTAAATCTCTAAAGAAAGAAATTGAAGAAGATATCAGAAAATGGAAGGATCTCCCATGCTCATGGATAGGTAGGATTAACATAGTAAAAATGGCAATCTTACCAAAAGCAATCTACAGATTCAATGCAATCCCCATCAAAATCCCAACACAATTCTTCACAGACTTAGAAAAAAAATACTCAACTTCATATGGAAAAACAAAAGACTCAGGATAGCTAAAAGAATCCTGTATAATAAAGCAACCTCTGGA
Source organism: Peromyscus nudipes (assembly GCA_902168325.1). Taxonomy (NCBI): domain Eukaryota; kingdom Metazoa; phylum Chordata; class Mammalia; order Rodentia; family Cricetidae; genus Peromyscus; species Peromyscus nudipes. The sequence goes on from CABHPH010128281.1 coordinate 22,591, forward strand.
GGCATCACCATCCCTGACCTCAAGCTCTACTATAGAGTTATAGTAATAAAAACAGCTTGGTACTGGTATAAAAACTGACATATGGACCAATGGAATCTAATCGAAGACCCTGACATTAACCCACGCACATATGAACACCTGATTTTTGACAAAAAAGCCAAAACTATACAATGGAACAAAGAAAGTATCTTCAACATATATGTAAAAGATTACAAATAGATCCATATTTGTCACCATGCACAAAACTCAAGTCCAAGTGGATCAAAGACCTCAACATAAATCCAGTTACACTAAACTTAATAGAAGAGAAAGTAGGAAGTACTCTTGAACACATTGGCATCGGATATCACTTCCTAAATATAACACCAACAGCACAGACACTGAGCACAACAATTAATAAATGGGACATCTTGAAACTGAGAAGTTTTGCAGGGCAAAAGACACGGTCAATAAGACAAAAAGACAGCCTACAGAATGGGAAAAGATCTTCACCAACCCCACATCTGACAGAGGACTGATCTCCACAGTATATAAAGAACTCAAGAAACTAGACATCAAAATACTGAACAATCCAATTAAAAAATGGGCTGCCGGGCGGTGGTGGCGCACGCCTTTAATCCCAGCACTCGGGAGGCAGAGCCAGGCGGATCTTTGTGAGTTCGAGGCCAACCTGGGCTACCAAGTGAGTTCCAGGAAAGGCGCAAAGCTATACAGAGAAACCCTGTCTCGAAAAAACCAAAAAAAAAAAAAAAAAATGGGCTAAAGAGCTAAACAGAGAATTCACAAAATAAGAATCACAAATGGCTGAAAGACATTTAAAGAAATGGTTGTGTCTTGTAACAATCCGTGGCATGTTATAGGTTAAGTTCAGGGTGTTTTCCTTTCATGTCATTTAGTATGTCTTTGTGAATCTTTGTTTTTAACTACATGTATAATGTGTAACTGTGTGTGGGTATGTGCACATGTGTTTGGGCGCCCACAGAGGTCAGAGGCATCAGGACCCCCCGAAGCTGGTATTATAGGCAGTTGTGAGCTGCCTGATGTGCGTTCTGGGAACTGAACTCGGGTCCTCTAGAAAATCAGTGTGCATCTCAACTTCTGAGCCAACCCTCCAGCCCCCATGGTATGTCTTGATGACAGTTGGGGTCTTAGATGTAACAAAATGAAGTTTTATCGTAAGTAATGTTTTTATCCATGTTCACTATCACTGTAGGCACCGTAGAAATGTTTTGGGGTTACTTACTCCCCAAAAACTCAACTCTTTTTTCAAGGGGGAATATGCTAACATTTTGTTTAATGTTAGGGTTCTATTGAGTTAAGAGAGTTTAAAAACCGATAGTTTAGAGGAAGACTAATCCAGGCAGTTTCTTTTCTAAAATTTAAAATGGTTTATAAACACCATCACTTCACACAGCTGTAAGAAGAAATCAAAAGAAATGTGTCGAGGCGGTGGTGGCACATGCTTTTAATCCCAGCACTTGGGAGGCAGAGGCAGGTGGATCTCAGAGTTTGAGGCCAGCCTGGTCTACAGAGTGAGTTCCAGGACAGCCGGGGCTGCACAGAGAAACTCTGTCTCAAAAAACCAAAAATAAATAAGTAAACAAACAAACAAATAAATAAAAATAAGGCATGCATGAAAGTACACATTAAGGACTCCCTTCAAAATTGAAAAGTATTTTAAACAGCACCCAAATTATATTCTTAATTTCCTCTTAAGGTAAATTAAAAAGTCAATTTAGTCTATCATTGGTTCCTAAATCCGTAATTAGAATATCAGTCCTCAAATAAGCTGACCCAAGGGCCCGCAGAGAAGCGGATGACTCTCACGTGCTGACAGTCGTCTCCCCCTGTGGCTTTGGTGCACACACCCGACGGGGCCCTTGAGTCCTCTTTCATTTGCCTTTACAACAGTTGCTTTCCAAGCAGGAATTGTAGGTAGCCGGAGAAACTTCAGGAAGAGCCATCTGTGTTGATCGATTCTGAGACAGGGAGGGCCTAAGTGTTCCCCATGAGAGCTAATGAAGTCAAAGATGGTTAGACTGTGCAAAGGCTAGTTCTGCATATCTCTGGGGGTTAAGGGGACCCTGGGACAGTGGTTATGACCCATGAAGGAAGCAAAGTTGGTACCTCGCCCTGAGTGCAGAAGTGAAGGACAGTCAGAGGGGTGGGGCAAGGACTTCACAGATGACATTAGAGTGAGTTTATGCAGGAGATGGGCAGGATGGCTCCCAGAAGATGAAGTCACACTTGAGGCAAACCAGAGCCACCTCATTGGAGTGACATGAGGCCACAAGTGGTGCTCACTGCATTGCACTGGTCGTTCAGGAGCCCCTTCTGCTGCACTGTGATCTGACCCCTTCCTAACAGAGTTCCGAGTGCTTTGTTGTGAAGATTGTTGGAAGGGTCTGGGAAGTGAGAGCGTTCCAGGAAGCTGAGTTTTGAAGGGGAAATCCCCACTTCCCCACCTGAGATAACCGAAATTCTGAGAAGTGAAGCCCTAATTAGTAGGTTGGAGGAGGACCTTTGTTTTAGAGGAAGTGTGGACACACCTGTGCATTGGCAGAGCTGGTTCTGTGGAACCGTCAAGTACAGCAGTGCTGAACTGACCCTTTGCCAACCCCCTTTGACTCAGAAGCCAGCAACTGCACTAGGAGCCAAAGGATTTGGCTTTCCCTGCTTTGCAACATTGACCAGCTTGCCAACCTCTCTGTTTGAGAAAGCCTCCTTTGTCATGTGAGGCAGTCAGGTGAGCTAGACTGTGCATCAGTACCACAGAGGCATGAAAAAGTGAGGTGACCTTGGCTCTGTAAGGACAACAATGCAGTTATGCTTGTTAGTCCGTCACCTGAAAATGGGTTGGATATGGTTTATTCAGGGGGGTGAGGCAGGAGGATCCTGAGCTAGAGACCAGCCTGGGCTTCAGAGACCCTGCCTTAAAAGAGGGATTGTATGTCCCTTAATACCCAGGGTTTGTCTCCTTAGAGAGTAATAAAAAACAAGTGCATTGCAGTGTTTGAGGGAAATGCAAAGAAGCCAGATTTCATCTTTGCAGGTAAGATCTCTGCACGGCTTCTCAACTCTGCACAAAAACATGCATGGGAAATGTACAAATGAATGGGTGTAACTGCGTTCCAATAAAACTTTATTTAAAAAAGAAACCGGCAGAGGCCCCACTTTGTTGTTTTAAGGACACTGTATAGTCTGAGAACAGAGGCCTTGTCCATTTTCCGGTTTGTCTCTTTTTCGTTTTTGTCAGTGGATCCTTTGCAAGACTTATCTGCTTGACGCCTGAGTGCCCTGGCTTGGTAAGGACAGTGAGGAAGACGAGTCACTGCATGGCTTGCCCAGGTTTGCACAGAGCCAGGACCCCCCTGTTCTTCTGGTTGCTCAGGTCTTGAGACAGACATTGATGGGGCCAATAGGTATAGTATAAGATTAATCTGAAAAGCAAGACAGGTTTTCAATTAGGGCTAGAAAGAAACCCCAATGAAAATTATCCTTAAGGAAGAGGGCAACACCTCAAACTTTTAACTGTCTTAGGAAATATACCTGATTTTATTTTTATTTCATCTATCTATCTATCTATCTATCTATCTATCTATCTATCTATCTATCTATCTATCTCTATCATCTATCTATCTATGATCTATCTATCTATCTATCTATCTATCTATCTATCTACCTACCTACCTATCTATCTATCTATCATCTATTTCAGTCAGGGTCTCACTTTGTAGCCCAGGGTGGCCTTGAATTCAAGATCCTCCTGCCTCAGCCTCCTCAGTGCTAGAATTATAGGCATGCATCTCCATGCTTTGTTTAATTTTATTTTTAAGGTAAGTCTAAATCCTAACCAACAGACTGAAGTTCAACCATTTACCGTGCTACCAGGGGGCCAAAGAATGCCTAGGGAAAACATGGCAGGCTGTTGACATGAGTGCAGGAGGTCATGAATTCAGAGAGGCAGAGCAGGAACCAGGAAAATTGACACAGGGGAGGCAGAGAACAGGCTAAGGGACAAAGTCCCAGGAAGAAGCATGAGGGAATGACAAGTAGCTGGCCCTTCAGAAGCCTGGGAGGAGTGATTTCTGTCTCGTTTGCCACCCTGGTCAACTCTGCCCTCTCTACCTGCATGAAGCTGCCCGTATTTATCCTATTCCCTGTGATGAGGGTCATCCTGTCGTTTTTGTAACTTAAAACAAAAATCCTTAAGTGCTTATCGCACTGAAAAACCCCGCCACACCGCACCACAAACACCTGATGTGAACACAGGCTCTATTAAAGAAAGGGAGGAGGCAGACTTGTCTCAGAGGCATTGGGATGTGTCCTGCTCTCTGGTGCAATGGCCTCACAGTGGCTAAGAGTAGAGGAAGCTCGGAGGGTGCAAAGCCTTTCTAAAATGGTTCCTAATTTCTGTCCCTGTGAAGAGAGAAAAAAATCATTGCTGTTATGTCTTTCAGTTTCATGGGTAAAACTGGAAAAATATGCCTTGTCCTGATGAGGGTGTCTGTAAAGTCATGCCATACCGGACTGACTGCTCAGGAAGGCCTGGTATGGGCCACTTCTTCACTGTCTCAGGCCACTTATTTATTTTTTTGTTTTTCGAGACAGGGTTTCTCTGCGTAACAGCCCTGGCTGTCCTGGAACTCACTTTGTAAACCAGGCTGGCCTCGAACTCACAAGAGATCCACCTGCCTCTGCCTCCCAAGTGCTGGAATTAAAGGTGTGTGCAACCACTGCCTGGCCCAATTTATTTTTTCTGTTTGAGTTAAGTATTGGCACAATTTGGCACTTCTTGCAGTGAGATTTCCTTTGCAGTGAACATTTTTTGCCCCACCTCCAGCTTCTGCCTTCTCAGACCACCTGGTTCTCTTTTTCTTCCTCTTTTTCCTCTTTTTGTTTCTTCTCATTTTCTTCTCCCTCCACTTTCTCTCCGGCTCCTTGCTCTTTCCCTGTCATCCTCCATGTTGAAGCCTTTTCCTTCCTATGTTTTCCTATTCTTGGTTTAGTTTCCTCTCGAGAACGGCCTCCTCTCCACACCTTCTTTTCTTCTGCTCTCCCTTCCCTTTTCTGCTTTCATTTTGAATAGGGTCTCACTATGTAGCCCAGGCTGTCCTCCCTCAGACTCTTGAGTTCTGGAACTTCAGGCAGCTACCACTCCGCCAGGCTCAGCATCATTATTGTGTCTCGTCTGCAGACCCACACCTGGCTCTGAGGAGCTTCTTTGATTGATGTGTGGCCACCTCCTGCCCTGTGTGTTCTTTGTGTTTCCAGGCTTCAGGGGGCCAGTGTGTAGCCAAGTTTCTGCCACTGAGTCATTACCTAATCTCGTGGCCTCTCATTTCCCACTGGCTGTCTTCCTGGTGTTTTCTAACAGATTAGCCCTTCTGTAGTCAGAAAAGGCAATCAGAGTAATAATCAATGTTTCAAGTTGGTTGAAGCCAGAAGAGTACAGCTGAAATAGGTCATCCACGTCCTCTGAGTTTTCCTCGTCTACCAAAGGCATGTGGCATAGAGTTAGCTGCAGTTTTATGTAACTTTTGAAGTAAACTCTATATTACGAAGATAATTTACAATTAAGAGCAAAGATTCTGGAGCCAAGCTGCCTGTTCAAAACCTTAGTTCAATGCGTTCCTACCTGCATGGCCTTGGATGACTTTGTCTTTCTGTGTCTCTGTTCCTTCAGTGGAAACAATAGAGATCATCGACCTACTTTGTAGATATATTTTATTTATTCTTCTTGTTGTTTTGAGACAGAATCTCACGTAGCCCAGGCTGGCTTTGAACTCCTGAATTTCCTGCCTCTACTTCCCATGTGATGATAATGATCATTATCACCATTATAATAGTTTTTTTTTTTTAAAGATAGTGTCTTACTATGCAGCCCAGGTTGGCCTAAAAAAATCACCATTTGCCTGCCTTAGTTCCTGAGTTTTGAAAATATAGGCATTCACACCCACACCTTATTATCATTATTGCAACTTAAGTTTAAGTCTTCCTCCATTAGCTCCACCTTCAATCATTCATTCAGTTATTCATTCATCCATTTATACATAACTCTTTCATTCATTACACTACTGCATGGTGTTGCCAACCACGAGGCAGATTCCATGATAGGAGCTTGTAGATCACTCATACACATCACTCACAGCTTTAGAAAATATTTGTAAGGTTTCAGCAGGAAATGTATTTGAATCAAGAATGGGTAGGACAGAGCAGGATGCTCCTTAACCTGCAAAGGCAGGCTGGGGAGACCTTTCAGAGGACAGGGCTTTTAGGCCAGGACCAGAAGGATCATGAGGGGCCAGCTACAAATAAAAACTGTTGATGGTCAGCTACCCTGAGCTGATTCTTCATATGTCACATTGCATCCCATAAGTATTCATAATTATTATATATCAGTTACAAATGAAAAAGAATAGGAGAAGCCATCCATTTGAAAATCAGAGGTGAGAAATTAAAAACAAAAAAACTAAAAAACAAAAACACCCCAAACCCTCCTAAAACTTCCAAATGAAAAAATCTGAAAAATCTACCACTCCACAACCAACTGACCAGCCTTCAGAACGGTCAACGGCCCCGGGGTTGGAAGGAGCATGAGATCTTTGAAGATCTAAGTGAGGACCAGTGTGGAAGAGACACAGTGACGGTAGCTCATGCCCTCTGAGTGGGGGACCCTGAGCCACTAATGAGTCCAAACACAGGCTCATCTGGATTGGGGGCTGGCTTGTTGGTGTGACCTCTTTGACCTCTAATGCCATTGAACCACTTCACTTGCATTTTGTGCCAAAAACCATTGGGAAACACCAGGATTGGCAATGGTTTCCTGTTTCCTACCTCTTTGGGCCTTTGAGTAGGGAGAGATGTGTACAGAAGTGATGACTGGAAGACAGGCATTGTTTCTGGGGACATGAGCTCATCCAAAGTAAATGGAAATTATGATAGCTTGAGCGACGCTTCAGTCTAAATGTTTGCCAGAGGTTTGGAAATAAAATATTCTGAATCTATGAGCCGGGAGGCAAGGCAGGAGAGGATCTCTGTGAGTTTGAGGCCAGCCTGGTCTATATAGTGAGTTCAAGGCCAGTCAGGGCTACACAATGAAACCAAACCAAACCAACCAAACAAACAAAAAAGATGCCAACCAAGATTAACCAGAATTCCTGAGAGGAAGAAGGAAGGCTGGGAAAACAAACAATTGAGACAAGCCCATGCTGTGCCAGAGTTCCCAGAGATGGACAGAAGGGTGTTACTCCACCCTGTGCCTCTAGGGACATTGGGAGAGTGTACCCTGGAAGGAGCGGGGAGGAAACCAAGTCAGTGTGATGCTGTGTTCTCTCCCTGGGTCTGTAGACTTTAGCCCCCTTCAGTTATGGAACTTTGGACAAGTTATTCTGTAACCCTCAGGCCCCTCCTCCCTAAACATGAAGATAGGAAGAGAATAATAACCCCAGCCTTGCAGAGCTGTTGAGGGCACTCTGTGAGATAAAGGCCTAACAGAGACATCACAGAAGTTAGTGTTTTCCTTTCTGTCTTATCCAGGATGGTGCTCTCAAAGAGTGGTACCCCGGGCAGCAGCACCAGCGAGATCTGGGCCCTTGTTAGAAACACAATTTTTCTAGTCCTAACCTAGACTTACTGAGTCAGAAACTCTGGGGATGTGTCCCAGCAATTTGTATTAATTAACCTTCAGATGATTCTGATGAGAGTCACCAGCTTTAGCAAGATATAGAATGATATATTTAGAAGATATGGGATGGTCAGTTAAATCTGAATTTCAAACAATCAATACACGTGTAGTATGAGTGTATACCAAATACTGAGTAGAGCCTATTTATACAACAGCATTCCATAGTTACATGAAATGCAGAGGTGAATGCACATTTCACATTCTGGGGTAGCTCATGCTTGAGCATCACTGGATGGGTATGTCTAGTATGACCCAACGAATAGAGAGGAGGCCCTGGGAATCTTGATGTCCTTTAAAGGGGAGGACAGACACAGGAAGCAGAGAACCAGCTCCAGATACTGGATATTTTGGGCATGACATGGCCTTTAACAAAGAAAGCAATTGCCTAAAGTTAGCTGAGAACATTTTCCTTTTGAGCTATGATGATCTTGTTCCTGAAAGGAAAAATCTTGGTGTCTTTCAGGAACTCCAGTGCAGTCTATAAAAACATGCTCTGGTACCAGCAGTATTAGTACTTCTCCACAATGGTGTGTCTTTGTAGGGAAGACTGTCTCAGTGACTTCTTGCATCTGCCACTTCACATCTGACAACACCTTATGAGGGAGACTGAGAGTCTTCTCTTTCTCTCCCCCTTTTCTGTTTTGAGACAGGCTCTCACGTAGCCCAGGCTGGCCTCAGACTTGCTACATAGCCATGGCGGATCTTGATCGCCTATCCTTCCTCCTCTACTTCACAAGTGACGGGATTATAGGTACACTCCACCACACCTGGCTGGTGAAGAGGGATTCTTATTCTCAGTTTAGAGTAGAGGAAATTGAAGTACAAAGTGTTACAGCAACTGATTTCAGGTCATGTAATTTACTACGTCAAAGGCAAGACTAGAACCCTGTCGGAGAGCGCCCCTGTGCTCAGGAGGAGTGTATGCCACTTAACTGTGCTGTCAAGCATGGCTGTTGTTGCTGGGTCCTGGGTGTGCACAGGCTGCTGCTTTCCTTAGGTCATGTGGTAAAGATAAAGTCAGTGTGTGATTTGAATTACTTTTTTCCTTGGTGACAAAGCTTTGTTTTCATTTGAAAACATCAGGGTTGAGTGTATTCACCTGAGAGGAAGAAGGAAGGCTGGGAAAACAAACAATTGAGACAAGCCCATGCTGTGCCAGAGTTCCCAGAGATGGACAGAAGGGTGTTACTCCACCCTGTGCCTCTAGGTCTGAAGTCAGCTGAGCTGGATTCAAACAACTCTTTTCTACTTCTCCTCATACAAAGTGTAATTGTGGTTAGCAGTCAGTGGCCTTTACCACTTTTAATTCATTTCTTTGTTTAGTTAAATAACTAAATAGTGTGTGCCTGTGTATGTATTTGTTCAGGGGCACATGCCATGCATGCTTGTGGAAGGAAGCCAGAGGACAACTTATGGGAACTGGTTTTTTGTTTTTTTTTTGTTTTTTGTTTTGTTTTTTTTTTCACCTACCATTTAGGTTCTGGGTGTTGAACTCAAGTTGTCAAATGTAGCAGTGAGGTCTCTGTGAGAGCCCACAGAGGTTTCCTAGTGAGATCTGAGCTTGCTTTACCCGGCAGGGCTGCATAAGTGGATGGATTGACCATGTGTGTGGTTACCGGGTGTTTGGAAGGGTCTGCACTTGGCTGAGCTAGGGGGAGGTCTTTTGCTCCACCCCTTGGCATTCCTTTAAAAAGCCCTTTAGAAGAGACAGAAGGGGCTGATGGATAAGGATCCAGGCCCTCCCAAGGCTATCCTGTGTTTCTATCTGTCTCTCTCTCCCCTCTATATTTCTATCTAAATCTCTTATCCCTCACCCCTCAAGAGTACCCTGGAGGAAAAGGTGGGGGCGGGTCCCCCACGAGTCTCTTACCTGATGATCCATCTCACCAGCCTTTGGTGACATTTTTACACAACACCAATACTGAACTCACCTGCCTGCTTTGTTCTCAGGCTTCAGGCTCTGTCAGTGAGTCTGAGAGAGCGCTGGAGGGTTTAAAGACTTGTGTCCTGATAATTAAATTCCATAAAATCATTGAAAAGAAATTAGAAAAGTCTAAAAAGTAAAAATAAATATGTGCTCTGTGTTTTCTCTTCCAAACATAGGCATGCCTGAATCTGGATATACATCCATCAATTCATGTATATAGAAGCACACACACACACACACACGTACTGAAATATTTTGAGGATCATATGGCACATAGGCTACAGTATATGAAGCTATCTCTTGTGTTCTTTTGAAACAAGGTCTCTTGTAGCCCTTGCTGGCTTTCAAAGTGTGTAGCTGTGCTCCTGACATTCTCCCTCTGAAGTGCTGGGATTACAGGGTTCTCCACCATACCTGTCTCCAGTTTGATTTATTGTGATAAGGTCTCTGACATAGCTTAACTGATCTGGCACTCACGATGTGGACCAGGGCCATCTGGAACTTGTGGTAATCCTCCTGCCCCAGCCCCTGAGGTCTAGTATTGTAGGCATTGCTATCATGCCTGGCTGTATGTTATTTTAGCTTACATTTTATCATGACTATCTCCCATGTTATAGCAAAATTTTCAAAGCCGTCATTAATTTAATGGCTGCGTAGTGTTCTGTCATTAGTATGAATCTTAATTTATCAAATTTATAAAATGTTCCTATTGTAGGGCATTGTAATTGGAAACATGTTTTCCTGTTTTCAACTGTTATAAGTAGCACAGTAGTAAATGTCCCAATGAAACTTCATTGTGTCTCTCATAATGTTCTTAAGGCAGATTTTAAAAAAACTAGAGCATCCATACCTACGCTAATCAGGATGGTATAGTAGAAGGAATTGCATTTTTATTTCTAAACTAGAAATATCACAAACATAAGAGAGACTGTACTTGTCAAAAGCAAATGTTATCATTAAAAAGGTTTTGCCTGTTTGAGTACAACCTACAATACTAGGGAGATAGCTCAGTGAGTAAAACGCTTCTGTGCAAGTGTGCTGGCTAATTTTATGTCAACTTGACACAAGCCGAAGTCATCTGAGAGCAGGAACCTCAGTTGAGAAAATGCCTCCATAAGATCTGCTGTAAGGCATTTTTTTTTATTAATAATTGATGGTGGGAGGGCCCAGTCCATTGTGGGTGATTCCATCCCTGGGCTAGTGGTCCTGGGTTCTATAAGAAAGCAGGCTGAGCAAGCTATGATGAGCAAGCCAGTCAGCAGCACCCCTGTATAGCTTCTCATCAGCTCTTGCCTCCAGGTTCCTGCCCTGTTTGAGTTCCTGTCCCAACTTCCCTCAATGACGGACTATGATGTAGAATCGTAAGCCAAATAATCCTTTCTTCTCCAACTTGCTTTTGGTCATGGTGTTTCGTCACAGCAATGGTAACCCTGACTAGGACAGCAAGCATGAGGACCTGAATTCAGATCCCCAGCCCCCATGTAAAATCTGACATAATGGTTCACTCCTGTAGACCCAACACTAGGGATGGGGTATAGGGTGGAGATAGGCAGATTCCTGGAAGTCACTGGCTAGACAGCCTAACTATGTGATCCCCTTCTGGAAACTCTTTTTTTCATGTGAGACTGTATATCACTACACAGCCAGACTGGCTTGGAACTTGCTATGCAGCCTGAGGTAGTCTGGGAGCATCCACTTCTTTGAGTGCCGGAATTTCATTCACTGTGGCGCCCAAATATGGGAATCCTTGCAATCCCATCCTTGAAGATGTTATTTGAAGAAGGCTTTCCTACAGTCTGCTGAATCACTTCAGGAAGTTTCCACTGGAACTGTTTAATAATGTGGCTGTGACCCGAGACCAGCTTGAAAATCTTAACTTGATTAGCAGTTCTGGGGTTTCAGAGGTGAGATGGTCAAACCCTCTTCAGACCACGTGCTGTATTTTGACATGTGACAGAAATGATAGTGTCGTCCATTGGGCAGGATAAATACCATGGTTACAGACCTTAACTCTGTAACTCATGGTTACAACTCTGCAGATAAAGGACCCTTGATCTGAGTGCTCAGTGTAGCTAGAGACAGCCCTTCTGCTCCCCAAATGATCTCCAAACAAGGCTGAGAAATGATGGCTTTGAACAAACAAGGCAGGTTCCTCGCACTTCATTGTGGGTAAGAATCACCTGGAGGGACTTATTTCTCTAATTCAGGAAGTCTGGGTGGTAACTGAGACGTTGCAGTCTCAAAAGTCCCAGGTGGAGCTGATGAGCCTGAAGAAGACTCAGTAAGTAGCTCTGGTTCCAGGAGCCTATTTCTAGGGCTGAGTTACTCATCGAAGGCATAGTCATTAAACAATGTCTGTCTTTGGTCCTGGAGATATGTGTAATCGCATTACCTTCTAGCACTAACATTAAGAGCAGGGAGAGATGATGCAGCCAGATGTTTTCCTTTAGGTATAAGTAGTTTTCCCTTAAGAAGAGGCTTACAGGAAACCATTCAGTTTGTGTCAAACCCTGGAGGGACTGAAGTGAAAATTTTAATGGTAGAGTCACTGTACTATGGACAACTGAATTGGTCTTATCAGAGATCTAAATTGCGGCGAGAAGCAAGCTGTCCTTGGTAAATGGTCCGAATAATTGAAGGGCAGCTCTTCTTATAGTGATGGGAATTAGAGGGATTGGGACTCCTGCCAAGGAGCTGGGGCTGAGAGGGGAGGTTTGAAAGATTTGGTGCAACCAGAGTTGGTTCTGGTGAGATCTCTTTTCCTGACTTGAAGATAGCTGCTGTCTCTTGAGTCTTCATATGGCCTCATTGTGTGTGTGTGTGTGTGTGTGTGTGTGTGTGTGTGTGTGGTGCGGCCGAGGAGGGGAGAGTAAAAGATCTCTGCTTTTCTCTCTTTTTTTTATATAATGTCACCAATCTTATCGCAAGACTCAACCTATATGACTTCATTTAACCTGATAAGCTTTGAAATAATCCTGTCTCCAGATAAAGTCATACTGGACTTTGGGCTTTGAAATATAATTTGTCTTCAAGGGTCAAGTAGTTGTCCTCTGGGAGTGAGATGGTGGAAAGTGGATACTGACTAGAGATAGACCCATGACAGTCATTAGTAAGCCATCACCTTGATTGCCTTCTGAAGAACTGTAACATGAGAAGTGGCGAGGCTCTCAGGTGTTGTGAGTACCTAGATGGAGAGAGTGAGAAAGAATTCCAACTGCAAATGTGAAGCTCGAGTACATTTGTTCGAGAGAAAATTAGCTTTGAAATCTCACGGAGTTTACAGGGGTTCATTGCCGGGCATAGAGCTTCCAGGACTGCAGACTAGTAGGACCACGGAGCTGAACATGTATGTGTGTGTGTGTGTGGGGGGGTGACACATGGGAGGGAGAGACTTGAAATGATGTAGGAAAATGTTGTAGAGGCGGTGGGATGGCTCAGTGGGTAAAGCCACCTGAAGAGTTTAATCCCTAGGACCTTATGGTGGAAGAAGAAAACTGATTTCTGCAAATTGTGCTTTGGCCTTCATACATCATAGCACCCCCCACATTGTACATTGTGCATACACGCACATGCATATTCTCTCTCTCTCTCTCTCTCTCTCTCTCTCCACCCCCTCCCCCAACACACACTCGTAGTCTTGTTGGGAGATAATGGCAGGCAGCCAAAGGCAAGCAGCCAAGAGTGATGTAGAGCATATGAGCTGGAACCCTGGGCCCTTGCAGCAGTTGGGCCCAGGCTCCTTTGCTGAGCCGCCATGTTGCTGATCGGGGAGGTGAACCTGCAGCCTGCAGGACTCCTGGGTAGACCTGTACTTCAGCAATGGGAATGGGAGCAGCGTTCTAGCCTCTGTCTCTATTTATAATGGTAACATGGAAAAAAATACCGCTGGATGAATCCAAGAGCCTTCACTGTGACAGCCCACCGCACTGAAGACCCCACAACATACCAACAGAGCCCAAACAGACACCGCAGCACTGGAGAGAAAAACAGCATTCTACCCGAGGAAGATTACATTGAGAGAAGAAGAGAAGTTGAAAGCATCTTGAAGAAAAACTCAGATTGGATATGGGATTGGTTAAGTTGGCCAGAAAATATCCACTTCCCCCCAACCCCCAAGGAGTTCCTTTTTAAACACCCGAAGCACACAGCTACTCTCTGCACGAGAAACACAAGGGTTATGGAGAAAGGCGTTTTCCCATTGGACTTTCTGGAGGTGTTTCTTTATCTCTGCTGCCGTCTCATCCGCTGACCTGGCTTGAGGATCTACACTGGAGGGATGAATCCCACTTCATCTCTGGTGAAGAATTGCGTCTGACTTTCGTTCACACAGTGAGGATTCATGTCTGAGCTGTGACAGCTAACAGAAGAACATGATCCTTGGGTGTCTGCATCACGTGTGTTTATTTGTCTGTGAATTCAGATTTATATAATATTTATAATTGGATATAAATAGTATAAGTAATTTTAATATGGTAGCAATGGTGTATTTAAAAATGATCTGTAATTAATTGTAATCCAGTTAAGACAGTTTGCACTTCAAAAAAATGAGTAAGTGATATTAAAATCATTAAGGGGTTTGTCCCAAAGGAATATGGTGGCCTTAAAATCCTATTACATAGTACAAAATGCTGCATGGCTAATTAAGTGGGTGCAGGTTATCTGTAAAGACCTCTTACTATGTGAATTGTTAAGTAGCAGGTAGAAGCTAAGGTGACCCACATACCCCACCATGCAGTCCCCTGCTATGCTCTTCTTGCTCGCCGTGAGGATTCCAGCCTGGCTGTCCGCCATTACCTTGGGTGGTCAGTTCTGTCGCAGGCATTTCATCGCTGCTGGATTTGACCCCATTGTTTAGACTTAAAATTCATGTGCTTTTAAAAACAGCTTTTTCATAAGCAAATCTGTCTACCTTAAAAGACTAGGAGTGGAAAAAAATCTTTGCCAAATCCTAAAAAGCAAAACAAAACAAAACAAAAGAGTGCAGATGTCAGTAACATTGTGGAGACAGAGTCAGAGTTTTGCAGATGATTGAGCGCAGGTAGGTCATGAGCGCAGGTCATGGGGTGGGGGTGGGGTCAAACCTAGAATGAGGCCAAAACTGTGCTCCTTACATAAATGAGGCTAATCCAGTCCCAGCATATTCTAGTACCAGCAATACGCCAGACTTTATTCCATCCCTTCCTCAGATGTGAGGAGTGAGCAACAGGACAGCCTGAGATGCGCTGACGTCCATCATCTCCTGGAGGGGAGGACATTAGAGAAGTTTCTTGAATTTCAGAGTCGGGCAGTTCAGCTAATAACTCTGATAATCAAGTCTTCAGCTGTACAACACTGGGCTTCATAACTAATCAGGTGAGAGGTGACGAATTAACACATAATGGTTGAGGATGGGGGCTAGTATAGTTAGGGCATTTTCTTGGAGTAATCTTCTTTGGGGGAAAAAAATCCAGATTTGGACCATTTTAAAGGACATTAAAAGGAGGGAAATTCTGGTTAAAATTGGACTATTATCTTCATCAATGCTTGGTCAGAAAGAGGTTGACATTTTTATTTTTTAAAATTATTTATTTATTTTATTTTTTTCATTTTACATACCAACCACATATTTTTAAACAATATAACCCCTTAGATTCTTTTTTAAAAACATGTCTTTTATTTCTTGAGATTATACTATAATTACATCATTTTCCTCTTTCCTTTCCTCCCTCCAAACCCCCCATGCTCTTTTCCAAATTCGTGACCTCTTTTTAATTGTTGTTATATACATATATGTGTATGTATGTTCCCTGCTCATTCTGTATAATGTTACAAGTTTCCTCTTCTTAATGCGTGGCCTTCACCTTCTCAGCCTTGGCTATGCTTTCCCTCACCAAACCCACCAACAAAAGCTGTTCGCTTTGTTTTTAAAGCATAACTTCCAATCCTCAAGCTGGTCTTTGCCTCACCTAGGGCAAGCCGCCATCCTCACTCACCCGGCTGCCGAGGTGGCCTCCCCATATTACACTCCCTGCACAATTTACAACAGTTCTTAGAACACAATTTAGAAAGCAAATTAAATGTCTTTTTTTTTTTTTTTTTGGTCTTAAAATCTTGTGGTGACTTCCTGGTATATTTAGAATGAAATCCACCCTTCCCTGTTCATCACACTCTATCCACTCTGGTCTCTTCAGCCGTGCGCACTCATGCCCACTTGGAGCACCATTCTCTGGTGCTTCAGTCTGGCCTCTACAGGGGTGACTGACGGGCATCATCTAGGTCTTCACTCTGTGGTGTCACCCACAGATGGCGCTTTCCTGGCTCTTCACTATGCTGGGTCATGCTCTGTGTTATTGCTCTCTGGCCTTTTCTTTGGTATTGTTCTTGGGTTCAAGTTTCTTGTGAGTATAGGTTTTGTCTGTGTTAGTCAGCATTTAATTCTCTCTGTCTAGAACAAGACTTGACATTTTATAGGAGCTACATTGTCATCAGTTGGGGCCTCGAATGAATGCACGTTCACCCCTGTCCTTTCCTGACCCTTCTGAGAGCCCTTCTATCTGGTTTTCAAGAACCCCCCTCTACATTGGCTAGCATTTGTCACCAAGCACCAGCCACCACATGCTGGAGACACGGGCTGGTATAAGTAGGACAGTTTCTTGGAGTATCTTCCTGTTTTGGTAATGTGTATTTTGTTCCAGATTTGGAGACTTTTGAAAAATGTCTCCTTTCATCTAATTAGTAAAAATGGAATAAAATGCAGATGGCCCCCACGTTACTATGGTTCATCTTGTGGAGTGTAGGATGGTGTGGAAGATTACTGATACATACATTATGTTTTTCAGTGGTCAATAAGTTACAGGGGACTTTCAACATGTAATTATAGAATGCTGGATGAATATGCCCAACTGTAGGGTGATGTGAGTTCTCTGAGCACTTTTAAGGTAGGCTGGTGTCTTAGCTACGGTTCTGCTGCCATGATAAACACCATGACCAAAGCAACTTACAAAAGTAAGGGTTTGTTTGGGCTCATGGTTGCAGAGGGTTAGAGTTCATGATAGTGGAGTGGAGGGCTCATGTCTTAAACCCCGATCACAGAGCAGAGAGAGCGCACTGGAAATGAGAGACTTTTAAACTTCAAAGCCAGTGACATGCTTCCTCCTAACGAATTCCCCACAAGTGCCTGCCATGAGGGGATTTCAACCAGGGTCCGGAACAGATGCTATAAGCGGCTAGGATGCTAATCTGAGGGATAACAAATGAATCTAAGCACACAGAGTTCTTTAGTCCATTCACTTTATTCTTCGAAATCAAATCTATCCACACATTTTCTATTCTCATCCTTAGCTCCTCTCTGTCCCTTCTCTGTTCTCTCATGATTCTATCTAGTTCTTTCCATGTTCCTCTCATCTTCATTCTCTTATTGCTATGTCTTAGTTCTTCCCTTCTCTTTCTCCCCCCAAGTGTCTATACATCTATTCATTAACAACTTGTTAGTAAAATCTACAAAGTAAACTCTCAAGGACAAGTATTCTGATAAGAGTCGCACTTGGCAAAGACTTGGTCAGCTTAATTGGTGACTGACAACAGCTATAGGCTGTAAAAAGTTCTGGCTATCTCTGGAAGGGAGAGCTGCAAGGGTTACAAGGGAAGAAATTAAACCAATGAGAGATTTAAGGAAGAGGCAGAGAATACGTGTTCTGTTTTATGTGATTAATAATATCCAGACATGGTTAGTCAGTTAACAGCCTTTTTCTGTTAATCACCTAAATCTCAGGACCTACACATAATCAGTCTACTGAGCCTAAAATCTTGCAATAAAAACTGGTGTAGAAATAAATACAAAGTGTCAATTGTTTTTTGAATCAGAGTGGGGAGGGGCTGGTGGAGGAAGCTTAGGGCAACATAGGTGCTGTTGATCTCTTGAAGGACTAAGATATGCCAAAGCCAGACACCTGCACTATCACTTCTAGTTTGCTGTAAGTCTTCTGAAGGGTTTTGATCCAACAAGGCCAGGCTGGAACACAGTGGAAAACTTGGAAGAGCAGGTTTTTCATGTGTTGTCCATGCAGGTGGCATTTGAATCAGTCTGTGCTGAGAGGTAACTGGGAGAATGCAACAGAACCCCCTGGCATGTGGGCTGGAGGGCAGGATGCAGACCTGCAGCTAGACAGCACATCGATGGCCCAGAGGATGATAACCTGTAACTCTTTAAATGACTAGAATTTCTGCTGGAACAAATATATGTTAATGGCAGAACATGAAGTCAAGGAGTTTTAAAGAGGAAACTTTTTCTCTTTGGTGTATATTTGGAATATTAAATACATGGTTTTAGCAGATGAGAAGGGCTGGGAGAGAGGGAAAGCTTCCCCCCTGCAAAAAAAAAATGTAGGTGGGAAAACAAACTGTAGTCAGGTAGTATTCCTCTCGAGTCCTTGGCTTGTGGGTGATGGTGAACTTAGATCTTCTGAATCTTGTAAGAATCTTCTTAGCCAGGCGGTGGTGGCGCACGCCTTTAATCCCAGCACTCGGGAGGCAGAGCCAGGCGGATCTCTGTGAGTTCGAGGCCAGTCTGGACTACCAGGTGAGTTCCAGGAAAGGCGCAAAGCTACACAGAGAAACCCTGTCTCGAAAAACAAAACAAAACAAAACAAAACAAAAAAAACAAACAAAAAAAAGAATCTTCTTGAAGAGACAAAAACCTTAATTAGCAACGTGCTAACAGTGGTGATACTTTGTCAGAGCAAAATTATGAACCTTTGGAGTCTCAACAAAACAGCAGGATAGCAAGAGAGTGAAATCTGAAACATGTTTTATTCTTTTATATATCTCAAATCTTGTTTACCTTTAGTTAAAATTAACAAACTATATTTAGAACAGAGTTATCATTTCCAATCATATTCCTTGAAGTTTTGACATCATTGGTAAACTGAGTTCATCAAAAGGACTTGGAATTGTATCAACTTATTCACAAAACCAAGGCCCAATTATTAAGAATCTAGAGATAAATAACAGCCTATACTCAGATTGGCAGCTTCTGTGGTTACAAGGACATTGAATCAAGATAAAATCTTCATCAACCCAGGCATCAGAGTGTCCAATAAAAATCCTTAGGCCAAAACTGTTGTAGTTATTATTTAAATTCTGACATGGTAGCTTAAACTAATCTAATTTGTTGCTGTATATGTCATATAATTGCCTGAGTGTGTAGTATGAAGAAGCTTGTAATTTGAACTGGGACCAAGTCTTCCAGCCTATCCAATATTGTTGACCCTTTCCTTTAACATTATTTAAGCCTTTTCATCCTCAGACCTCTATAACTTGCATAAAACATTATTTATATATGTGCCCATACCTTAAGCCTATGTATCTCAGACCTCATAACAACTTTATCTGACCCGTCCAGCAGGTCCAGTTATTCGTGGGTCTCCAGCTCTGAATCACCTGAGGGAATCATGGGGAGAGAAAGGAATAGAGCCAGGCGCATAAATAATTGACAAGAGTCAGTCTGAGTCGCGTCAAGGCTCCGTTTATTGAAATGAGTGCTGCAGTTTTTATATGCTGAGGCTTCAGGCAGGGAGGGGGCAGGGAAAGCAAGGAGAGTGGAAGGTTATCAGAAGTCAGAGTGGTGGGGCGAGGTCTCTTTGGCCCCAGGCTCTTGCAGCTGGCTGATTAGCATCTGTTTGCAAGAAGAATGGGAACTCCTAAGGGAAGGTTAGGGTGAGGTCGCTTTGGTCCTAGATCCCTGTTGTTACTGAATGAGGCCTTTCTATGGTTAGGCCAAGGTCGTCTTGTTTTGCAAGACTCCAAGCAGGAAATTCCAAACATACTTGGATCAAACAGTCTAGGTGGGTCAAATAGTCTAGGTGGGTCTCCAACATTTATCCGTATTTAAACCTTTATGAATTATCCCATAACTATAGACCTAATTTAGGCATGCATCCTCAGCATATCTAGGTTATTTATTCAGACTCATGTTATCATTTATAACATATTTAGTTGTTTATGTTATAGTTATCTGTCCCAATAACTTGTATTTCACATATCCTAAGTTATTTTTTAATTTTCTGAAACATTCTTTATATCTAAGCCTACATATCCTATTAAAAACTTTACATCTAAAAGCATCTTTGTATTAATTTGTCAGGAGACATAAGTGATCAATTACTGAGAGTAGCCAATGTGGAATGAGTTTCTTTAAACAAAGAAATAGTAAAAGGTTATTTTGAAATCTGTTTGGTGAGCTATCATTTATTTGAAATTTGATAGCAAGGCAAATTATCTTTACACCTGGTAAATGGAAATATAATCTAAATGATTCCAAAGTGTAATTTGGACAAAATCCTGGCAATAAGGGGCATGACATAGTTTTGTCTATAGTGCGAAGCTTAAACATTTTAAATGCTGGGGGCTAAGAATTTATTATACTAATATTTAGCATACTTGTCATGTACGTAAATATAGTTTTGTATACATTAGAGAATTTGATCATTTTAAGATGATCAAGCTTTAACTTGTATCCTAATAAATTTTGTTTTTTGTTTTTTTTTCCGAGACAGTTTCTCTGTGTAACAATCCTGGCTGTCCTGGATCTCACTCTGTAGATCAGACTGGCCTCAAACTCACTGAGATCCACCTGCCTCTGTCTCCCAAATTCTGGGATTAAAGGCGTGCACCACCACAGCCCAGCTCTAATAATTATTTTTAATAGCTTATAATTTAAGTAAAACTTATCCTTAATAGTTTATAGTTTAAGTTGGCCAATAAATCAATAAGTTGTATATTTCAATTATCTTTAATAGTTTATAATTAAAGTAAACTTTTTTGTTTGTTTGTTTTTTTTCGAGACAGGGTTTCTCTGTGTAGCTTTGCACCTTTCCTGGATCTCGCTCTGTAGACCAGGCTGGCCTCGAACTCACAGAGATCCCCCCTAGCTCTGCCTCCCAAGTGCTGGGATTAAAGGCGTGTGCCACCACCGCCCCGTAAACTTATTCTTAACAGTTTATAAGTTAGTTGTCCTTATAGACTTAGAACTTTAAGTTTTATCCCTGTTAGGTTTAGCCTTAAAAATAGTAAGTTTGTATTGAAGTTATTTTAATAAAGAAACAAGAGCTCTTAATCAGAAATACAGTATATAAGGAGAGTGATAATTTAATAAATCCTTTATCATGTGTCATGAAATAAGATAAGCCCAGTAAAAAACCTAAAGTAATTGATTCATAAGTTAAAAGTGAGAAGGATTTATATTTTAGCTATATCAGCCTGTTTGTGTAAGGCCAGCCAGCCATCAGGGAAGGTAAGGGATGGGGAGGGGTGAAGACTCAGGCGGAAATGAAAGCTGAGACTCGGACAGCAGGGAAGTAATGAGATTGATTACAGGCAGGCAGTTAGGCTCAGAGAGAAACAAGGCAGATGTTCAGAAAAGGAGTAAGCATTTATTTTGGCAGGATTCCTCAGTCTCCAAACATCTTTGGGATCCAAGAACCCTCCCCCCACCCCCCATAGAATTACAGTCACGGGAGGAACATCCTCCTCCCATAGATCTGGTTCTGAATGAGTTAACTGGAAGTTCTTGGACTGGGTCAAGATTTTTGTAAATAACCAAGAACTTCATAGTAACAGTCAACCCCGAAAGAGGAGAAGAGAGAAGAACTTTTTAAGTGCAGCTATAGGGGGAGAGCTGAAGGAATAGTTTATGTTGGGGAAATCACCATTTCAGTTTTTAAATCAACATTGTCTGCAAGGTTTGTTTTGATATTTAAATGAGCTGTTGGATTTCTGAGCTCCAAGGCGAAGCAGTTTCTAGGTTCTAAAGCACAGGTTAACCCTTTAGTTTCCCATGAGTCATAGCAAAGAGCTGTTTGCAGCAGTAACTGCCAGCCCAGAAAGCTGGGGGAGAGCATAGCAAACTTCAACGGCCCTAGTTTACGTTCTCAGGAGGTCTCGTAGTGTGATAATATTGTGTTATCCTATATAAGACCCTGAATGAAATGATAGCGGGTTTCTCCCCAGGGCAGAGCGGGTAAATCTCTGCCACCTATCCTAGTCTGCCGGTGACTCTCAGGGGTCCCCTTAATCTTTCTTTATGTTTCTCAGGGGGCCATTTGGGATTAAAATAATCTGTTACTTCCTCATCTAAGTCTGTAAACTGACTGGAGCTGGCTGAAATGCCTCTCATCTCAAGCCTGTGTCTTGTAATTTCTACCAAAAGCTGTTTCTCTTTAGATTTGTTCTGACCCATGGGACCAGAAATATTCTTAGGGGATAGAGTGCTAATGAGGAAAAGGGCATTTACTACTCACTGCTCCACTGGAAGATGTGAGATTCCTGGGGTCTGCAGCACCCTTCCGTGAGGTTCACTTTGTAGTTGAAGACTTCAGAGGTCACTGACTGGTGGGTTTATTGGGACATAGCTTCATTGTAACTTAAGGAGTGCAAAATCCTTTTCTTATCTCAGCTGATATTTTTCTTTTTTAAAAAAAATAATAAATTGGCATTCTTTTAAAAATATTTATTTTATTTTAATTATGTGTGTCTGTGTGTGGAACTGTGCATGTTGGGTGCAGGTACCAGCAGAATAAAGAAGGTTTTGATCCTCTGGAGCTGGAGCCATGGGTGGTTGTGAGTCACCAGCATGGGTGTGCTAGGAACTGAACTTGATTCCTCTGCAAGAGTAATATGCCCTTTTAATTGCTGAGCCATCTCTCCAAGGCCCCTGGTTGACACTCTCTTCTTCAACTCCCATTCACAGCCCCATATTCAGTTTCATTCTCCTATCCCCTATTCTTGGGGATTTGGTGTATACTCTCCTAATCTGTTTCCTAAACTGCTTCAGATATATATGTGTGTTCTTCTGTTTTTTTGTTTTGTTTTGTTTTGTTTTTCGAGACAGGGTTTCTCTGTGTAGTTTTGGTGCCTGTCCTGGATCTCATGCTGTAGACCAAGCTGGCCTCAAACTCACAGAGATCTGCCTGGCTCTGCCTCCCAAGTGCTGGGATTAAAGGTGTGCGCCACCACCACCCATGTGTGTTCTTGAAAAGTGTGATTATTCCTGGGGCATCTCCAGGACCTTTGTGGAAAAAAAAATCACAACATAATGAATAGTTACCATTAATATTATCTTGTGTTACTTTTGAGCATATAAAATCCCCAAATTTAATGGCTGGAAACCACTCTTTCTTGACAAGGTGTCTGAGGTCTAAATGATTTCCTTCAAGAGCATTGTCTGTGCTCATTGAAAGCCTTATTAGACAAGGCCCCAGGCCACCTGGTCTGACAAGGATGTGGAGGTAAATGGCTCAGACTTGCTCCTGAGCAGACAGGCTCACAGAAGACTCAGGGCCACCCTGGTGGGTTGTGGGACTTCCCGAGTCCTCCTCACAGTTCAAATCAGGTTCAAAAACGACCCACAGATGGTCTGACATGTAGATGTATCCTGTTGCTCCTCCAGCCTCTGTTTGTCTCTTTGTTATTTCTCAAGTCCCCATGTCTGCTGTGGGAACTGGCCCCACAGATTTCAACCTAATCAAGACCCCCGCTGGCCTCTGATTGCTCATGTCCCTTCATTTGACGGACATGTCTCTTCTTCCGTGTTCTGCTCACCTAACTTACTTGTTTGTTTGTTTATGTTTCCAGGTTGGAGCCTCCCTCTTTGCCAGTAACATTGGAAGCTCGCACTTTGTGGGGCTGGCGGGGACAGGAGCAGCCTCGGGCATCGCCATGGGTGGCTCTGAGTGGAACGTGAGTGATCCCCGAGCCACTGTGTCCTGGGGGCGGAGGGGGGGG
>CABHPH010128282.1:0-12633 GCA_902168325.1 Peromyscus nudipes
CTGATTAGACTCTTGACAACCCTTGAAACGAGGAAAGCATTAAGCATTTCACTCCCAGAAAAGCGTACTGAGGTTTATATAACTTGAATCACTTGACCCAGTACTTGGGGGTACAGATTCTCTCCACTGTCTAATCAGGTCCCCTCTCCCAAGTGACCTGAGACTTGAGCAGATAACTTGGGTCATGGGTTTTTCCTCTTTGCCTCCTGTCTTCCATCCCCAAAATGAGATTAATATCTGAAAGCATTTGCATCTTTTTTATTGTTAAACCACAGCAGTGGATTAAAAATATTTTAAATACATATTCCTAAAGACCACAACCTAGGGGCTGCAGTAATTTTTAACAGCAAGTCAGTAAAGTTACTCAAGAGTGCATCTTCATTTGTTCAGAGTTAGCATTTGGTATCTCTACCATTACAAAACCAGGCATTTTTTGGAATGGAGTAAAACTCAGGCTACAACAGACTATTGGAAATAAAGCAACCTTCAGAGACTTGAACAGTGAACTGACATACACCCAGGATCAATGAAATGATTATTGACACCTGTCTGTTCAGCTGTGGCCATTATTGCCCAGGCTTACTCAATGAAAGATCTACTGAGGTCTTTTATCCAACCTGGGCTGGCTCAGCCCTCCTTACACAACCTGGTGGTTCCCTGCTCCCAAGAGGTCACCATATTGATGCTCAATTTAATACAGACAGCTGACAGGCATAGTGTGATACTGCATAGAACTCCTGGACTCAAGAGATCCTCCTGTCTCCAAAGGGGCTGAAATGGCAGGCACACACCACTGCCCTGGCTATTGTGATACATATACATATACATCATATACATATACACATACATATGCTACAGTGTCACAAATACTTCAGAGCTATGAAGGAAAAATATACATTTGTAATCCAGTGCATTTTATATTCCATAACATTCTGTCTTTCACATGAAAGATTTTCCTCCATGTTATACTCTAGTAATTTTTTGAAAACTCATTTGGAAAAATCTGTTGAAACTTCATTTGGTCTCTCTGGAGACCTGGGAACATAAAAACATATTAATTTTTTACTGGCTCAACCAAAGATTCTTTTATTATCCATGAAGGAAAATGGAGCTGCTGAAAAATGGTTTAATTACTGGCACGGAGCTAGACTTTAGCACTATATTTTGGAACACACTTTAAAGAATCACGTCCATCGGCCTTGGGGACATCTGCCCCAAACTTTAGGAAATGACTAGTTAAGCCCTGGCCAATCTACCCTCAGCCGCAGTGACATTGAGTTAGCCTCTCTGGTTCACGGCAAAACCAAATTTGTGTTAGTTCGCTTTCTGTTGCGATAACAAAATGCCTGCGACTCAGGGTTGACAAAAATAGTGAGGCCAATTAAGCTCACAGTCCTGGAGTTTCAGTGCGACCATCTGTCTGGCTCTGGTGAGGGCCTCAGGCTACACCACAACATGGAAGTCCACATCGTGGTGGGAGCAGCTGCTAGAAGGAGAGATTTCATGGCAAGACACATCCAGAGACCTTCGAGAGCTGGGCAGCCCTGTAAGAACTACTGAGGTGGACAAGCCCAGTGAGATAACCATGTTCCATTAGATCCCACTTCTGAGTGGTCCCACCTCTTCTCCACACCATGCTCTGGTGACCAAGCTTAGAGCACACGAACCATTAGCCAAACCATGACAGAAATGTTGACAACCTTGGTCAGGATGGCAAAAGTAGTTTGAAAGTCCCAAGACTAAGGACAAATTACTCGGAGTATTGTCCTAGTCAGGGTTACTGTTGCTGTGCTGAAACACCATGACCGAAAAACACTGGCTTACACTTCCATTATCTTGTCGGAGGAGGAGGAGGAGGAGGAGGAGGAGGAGGAGGAGGAGGAAGTCGGGTCAGGAACTCAAGCAGGGCAGGATCCTGGAGGCGGGAGCTGAGGCAGAGGCCATGGAGGGGTGCTGCTTACTGGCTTGCTCCTCGTGGCTTCCTCAGCCTGTTTTCCTATAGAACCCATGAACATCAGCCCAGGGATGGCCCCACCGACAATGGGCTGGGCCCTCCTCCATTAATCACTAATGAAGATGCCCTACAGCTGGATCTCATGGAGATATTTTCTCAACTGAGGCGGCCTCCTTTCCGATGACTCCAGCTTGTGTCAAGTTGACATAAAACTAGCCAGGACAGATGTGGGATCAGTGCTTGTAATTCCTCATTCTGGTGGCTAAGATAGGAGAATCATGAATTAAAAACCAGCAAGGGCTACACAGCTGTATGTTAACTCAAGAAGAAGGGGGGTAGGCAATCAAAATATAATATAGCCAAATTTAACAAGTTCTATTTCAAGTGTGCTGTCAGGTCCACTGCCCTTCATATATCAGCGAACAGCAGGGTGGTGGGGGAGGGGGGATGCTGTGGAATAACCCTCTTATACACTGTAAAGATTTGTCACTCAAATTGGTTTAATAAAACGCTGAATGGCCAGTAGACACACAGGAAGTATGTGTGGGGCAACCAAACTAAGAATGCTGGGAAGAAGAAAGGCAGAGTCAGGAGTCATCAGCCAGCCACAGAGGAAGCAAGATAAGAATATCATATTGAGAAAAGGTACCAAGCCACATGGCTAAACATAGATAAGAATTATGGGTTAATTTAAGTGTAAGAGCTAGTCAGTAATAAGCCTGAGCTATTGGCCAAGCATTTATAATTAATATAAGCCTCTGTGTGGTAATTTTGGAAGCAGCTGCTGGGTATTTGGGAATTGCTAGTGGGACAGAGACTTCTGCCTACAGGGAGGGGCATGGGCCAAGTGAACATTGATCCTAATGTTCTCTCACCCCCATCCTATTCTGGGAAGACATATGGACAAGTGGGGGTGGGGGTGGGACAGGACTCACTCATGAAAACAACTGCTCAGCCCTAACCACACTCTCTCCAAGTGGCAAAGAGAGGGCCTACAGGGCTGGATTTCGTATACTCTAAATCCTGTACCAGAATGGGACTGTGTGTTCATTTCTGCATCGAGATGCTCAATGCACTGTTGTCTTCAGCTGGGAAGTGTTTGTGATTTTTGAATGCTCTTTAAATGCATTTAAGAAGTCCGGGGTTTGCAGAACGTTCTAATTGAACTTGTCTTCTCCAAAGTGCACACACTATAAATTTTCTGACTTTCACACTGGAAGTCTTTAGTCATCTGTTTTACA
Organism: Peromyscus nudipes; assembly: GCA_902168325.1. NCBI lineage: Eukaryota > Metazoa > Chordata > Mammalia > Rodentia > Cricetidae > Peromyscus > Peromyscus nudipes. The sequence goes on from CABHPH010128282.1 coordinate 3,196, forward strand.
TGACTCAAGAACAAAACCAGGACACATGACTGAAATTTATTTAAGCTCTCATCTTTAGGTTTTGACTTTGCTTTTGTTTGTTTGTTTGTTTGTTTGTTTGTTTTGAGGCAGGGTCCCAGATAGCCACATACCCCAGCTGGCCTCAAACTCACTGTGTAGCCAGAAATGACAGTGACTTCCCCTTGTCTCTGCTTCCCTGGATTCTGGGACTGCAAACGTGTGCTTCCACCCCTGGCCCAAACCCTCATTTTAATCTTCCTTACTGAATGAGCCAAGCTGCCTCCTGTCCAGTATTTCCTCCTTCCTATTCCCATTTCTCTGTTCTCCACTTAATGCCAAAGAGGGGCTTGGGATGAGTTACAGCACGTTTATCCCCCCAGGAGTGTAATTGGATTTTCACTGTATCGAAACCCCCCCCACACCCCGCTTCACCTCTCAGGCTCAGCCATGGCTCCTCCCCATCCTTGGGACCTCACAGGGTCCACAGCCTGTCTCTCTGAGTGCAATTACTCGAGTCTTTCTCCAACTACCATGACAGTCCCTTTTTAAATCCCGTTCGTTAAAATGAACCTCCGTTCATCTGAGAGTCGCTTCCTCCTTGTTGGACCCTGACACTTTCGACACCGCTCTTCCCTTTATCAAATCCAAATAAGTTTTCTCCCTTTATCTTCCAACTTGATGCTTTCAAAAAGTACCTTCTTGGATTTGCAGATTCTTCTTTTTAGCACATAAATTTTTTATTTAAAAAGACTTTTATTTCACACCTATTATATCTTTTTCATTAGGAATGAATACAATGTGTGATACCCTATTCTCTCTTATATTCTGAAACGGAGTTTTTGTGATTTGACTGTAATTCTAATTTGAATCGGTTATTTCAAATAATGAGGTGTTTGGTTATAACTTTTCTCTTAACTATAAAGTGGTTTGTTTATTATGTAGATGAGACTGTGTTAGACACATGCTGGAGAAATAGCGCTCACTCTAAGTGAAATTCTTGCTAGGCTTAACTTCCTGTCTAATGACGCCCCCTGTCATTCATTCTAACAGCAAACTGCTCAACTACCTGCTTTAATGGAGGTACCTGCTTTTACCCAGGCAAATGCATTTGCCCTCCAGGACTCGAGGGAGAGCAGTGTGAAATGAGTGAGTACGGACCTCAGCATTCTTTCGGGCTTGGGGGCAAGGGACCTGAAAGACTGTCTCATGCTTCTTTTTGTCACTGAGAAATCTGAAGCCTAGATAGAATGGAGACCTTGTGTGAAACCTTAGGCCGGTGGTTTCCTAGATTCCTCTACCGCTCCCTTTGTCTAAAAGTAAGGCTAAGAAAGACCGTGCATACCCCACAAGCACGGAGAGTTTTCTTCCGCTAATCATTACTAATATTCTAGAACAGACTGACCCATCTAAGAGAAAAGGATAGAAGAGGAGGTAAACAGTGTACAGTAATTAAAACAGCACCACAGCCACCTAAGGGACTCCCAGGGATATATTATATAAAAGGAGGCAGACACACAAAAGGGGTCTCCCCACGAGTCCGCAGTTTTCAAGTTCAAGAGGCAAACAGAAATGGATGAAGGGGAAACTGGAGTTGCTGTTGGAGGGCCAAGAGGAACTTTATGGGGTGCTGGGAATCCCTGTGTCTTCTACAGCAGTGTTACATGAGTGCTCAGATTAAAAAAAAAAAAAAAAAAAAACACAGCTGAGCTGTGAACTTAAAACGGACACCCACTCTGCCCACACTGAGTTGTCTATCATGCGTCAATACAAAAAGCCGAAGAGTGGTCCCAGCTCTGCCACCTACCAGCTGCCTGGCGCCCAGATCTCTCTTTGAAACTCAGAAATGAGCCAATTCAGTCTAAGCTGCACTGTGGCCCAGAAGACAACCAGCATGAAGGCGCCTGTCCAGGCAGGAGCCCAAGCCGGCAGGTGTGCCTGCCGAGGGGTCCGCTTCTGCCTTCTGGAGGTGTGTCGAGGGCAGCCCTTCCCAGCTGTCCGTCTCTAAGGCCCCACTGTGCTCGGTGCCGTCACTGTTTCCAAAGCTGAGGTAGATTCCAAATTGAATAATGCTAAGTTCCTATTTTAACTTTCAACCTCTAATTTATTTGTGGGTTTTTGTACTTTAATGAGTAGTCGATGAAGTAACCTTTTTTTTTTTTTTTTATAGAGTTCAAATGAACTAGCTCTGAAGTTTCCATAGAACATGTAATTAATTGTCAGGATGTGGTTTCTGTTCTTATTAATTACTCTTTCCTGATAAAGACATCTTGAGCTAACCCCCCTCAATTTTCTCCCCGTGCTCAGCCCCAGACATTGCATACTTTGTTTACGAGTCTTTGTTCGTGGGTTCATTTCATGTAAGGATGCCTTTTCATGCCTTTGTGTTTATGGACTTTCCTCTGGCAAAGGTGCTCTCTCTGTCTCTGTCTCTGTCTCTGTCTCTGTCTCTTTCTCTCTCTCTCTCTCTCCCTCTCTCTCTCTCTCTCTCCCTCCCTTCCTCCCTGCCTTTCTTCCTTTCCTCCCCCCACCTTCTCTCTCTTCTGCTTTTTTTTTTTTTAATTCTAACTGGACCAAAAATGTAAGGTTTTGAAACTCATCATAGATCCAGCCACAAGTTTTATTCAAATTCCTTTAGAAAACTTCCTGTTTTCTGTGAAAGGGAACACTACCAGAAAGTAGGGGGCAGGGAGCAGACATAAGTCTGGAGTTGAAGTTTCTCTGAGTACACAGAAGGCAGAGTTGAACCATTTATTCTTTTTTTTTTTTTAGTGAATGTCTAGTTCACATACCATAAGATTTGGCATTTTACGTGTATCATCCTGCATATCCACAAGTTATGCTGTCCCCTTGATCTGATTTCAGAACAAATTATGACCACCCTAAGTAACAGTTTATATCTATGCTTATTAGAAATGTCTCCCAAGTCCCCTCATAATCCCAGGACCTGACAACTATCAATCTACCCTCTCTCTCTCTAACTTTGCCTATTCTAAACACCTCATATAAATGGAGTCATACAAGAGTTAGCGTTTTGTGCCCAGCTTCTTTCCTTAAAGGCCATTGTTTTCAAGGACTGCACATGGTGCAGAATACCAGTCCATCACTCCTTTCTATTGTTGAGTAACATCCAGCTGTGTGGGTAGAATTCGTTTGTTTATTCACTTATCAGTCGAGGAACATTTGAATTGTTCCCACACAGGAAAAGAAAGTTAGACTGTCAGAGAAAATAATCAAAAAATCACTCAACATTCCAAGGCCCACCATATGGCGGGTGTCAGCCCTTGAACACCTCTGGACAGCGCTTTCCTCTTGTTGTCTGTGAAAAAGAGTTACGGCATGAAGTGATCCCATGGTCTCACAGGTGGAGAACGCTGGGTGTCTTCACTCTGTGGTGGATGCCTTATGGAATGGCATTGTTCTCACAAGGACTCCTCCATGGGTTACACTAAAACACTGTTTAAACTTAGTGAAATCTTCCTTAGGCAACACGTCACCTCCTCGAATACGTTGACTCCTTGGGGTCTCAGTAGACCTGTTTCCAATCAATATAACATGGCTGCAATGTATTTTCAGGCAAAAGAAGTCAGTATTAAAACATTTTGGGTATTCTGAATACTAAAACAATCGTGATATCTGATACTATGGTCATTGAACTAGCTGTGGCCTAACAGTCCCCTGCAATCTCATTCTGCTGGGTAAGGACCTGGAGAGACCTTCCTGTCCTCCCTCTGTGGTCTTCCTATTCTCCCTCCCAGCTGAGATGAACCTAAGAGTCTTCATTTCTCTCTTACCAAGAACATGATGGGACCGATAGACTTGGGGGAGAACTCTCTACCGGTTAGACTGCATTGTTCCCCATCACCAAGTTCATCCCCCCCCCCCCCCCCCCCCCCCCCCCCCGAGCACAGAGCTCACCAACTCTTCACACGGAAGAGCGGTGTATCTCTTCCGCTGAGTAATGATCATCCCACGTGGAGCGGTCTTGATCCAGCTGTGCTGGGGTCACATGCTTCTTTGGAAGTTTGGAGTTAGAGCCTTTCCTGCAAATGGTGTTCTTCAGAAAACGGGACTCTTTGGGACTTTGAGTGGTCAATAAACAGGTGGTCTTTGAGACTGAGAATGTAGCTTCATTGGGACAGGAGGACTTGTGTAACATGCACAAGCCCTGTGTTTGATCCCTAGTACTGTCTAGGATGGTGCACACCTTTGAGCCAGCCCTGGGAATATGGGGGTAAAAGGATCCAAAAGAAGTTCAAGGCCAACCTCAGCTACATAGTGAATTGAATTGGAGACCAGCCAGGCCACGCGAGACTCTGTCTCAAGAAAGAGGGGGGTGGGCTTTGGGGGGGAAAGCCGAATTCTAGTCTATCACAGAGCCCTTAGGCTTCCAACACTGTTGTGTGTGTATACTGTCTTCGTGACTAAAAGTGGCTTTGTCTAATTTGTAAACAAATAAAGTTCTTTGGGGTAAGTAAAAAGTAAAAACTCAAGTGTTTGTAGCAAAACAATTTTCACATGGAATTCAATTCTTTTGTTAAAAACGGTGCTTATTAGTAAAGAGCATTATAGTTTGCTTTGTTTCAAGCTTTCTTTGGCCATTAAAAAAAATCAGTGAGTGAAAGGTGAGTTTGTTAATGCTAATGATTTATTAGTAAAATAAAATAAAATAAAATAAAATAAAATAAAATAAAATAAAAGGACAAGAACAAAAGCCCAAACTGGGTCACCACTGAAGTCTCGTGGCCGCTGGCTGTCTTTGGGACATCATCATGCACTCAGCAGGATGTGGCTTCAGCTTTGGGTTAACAGCCCCTTATCAGTTCCTTCTAAGAAGTTGTCCTTTAAATAGAAAATTCTAGATCGTAGAGGAAAATAAACACTTGTAGCATAAGAAAGGAGAACATAGTTGCATAGTTCTTCTCTCTCTGGTCCCGTTAAGAAAGAACACTGTTGCATTGTTCTTGCATCTCTGGTCCTGTTCCTAAAATTTTAGGGTTCGAAAAACATTAGCAATGTTTATTTGATGCAGAGTTAACAGGCAGAAGGGTACATCCTTAGGCTCTCAGACAGTCCAGAAAAAATGGTAGTTATGGCAACAGGGACCAGCCCCTCATTCCACCCTTTTCTATAGCAAGCTGTCCCCTCATCTGACCTGTTCCATCCATGTTCCTCCCACCCAGGGGCATCTCTGAGTCCTTCTGCATTACATGCTGCCATTCCACCATGGCAGTGAGAAGATGTCCTCTCCAAAGGACAATAAACCAGCGGGCGTCAGATGCCACTAAACAAACGCTCCCCTCTGTTCTTTCCAGCCAACTCTCATGTGCTTCTGATCTAATCCTTGGGCAGACAGACTGGCAGAACAGGGCCCAGTTGCCCATCGTGGTGACTGACCCACAAGCACACTTTGTGTTGTCTTTTTCCTATACTCTGCTGCACTCTGCTGCTCATGCCCCCATTCACATCTCCAAGGTCCCCTTCTCCCGGTTAAGCTACCGAAATGCAAACTTGCTTTCTGAAAGACGATGCCAGGCTCAGGCTATCATCAGGTGCGGGTATAGACAGACTTACTTCCAGAAAAAGGGGTATGCGAAAACCAGGAGGTGTAGAAAAGCTCATGTAGTGAGTCAGTCATGTATGGAGCTCCAGAACAATGTGTATGAAACAACAAGCATGCAGGAGCCAGGTTAGTTTGCATTTCCTAGTTTTGTGCATTTGGCAGCATATTCATTATGGAAAAAAGGGGCATTATATATAACATAATACGATATAATATAATTCATATAATATATAATACAGATAATCATATCTCCAAAACAAAAATAATATTAAAGCCAGAAGGGACCTAAAATAGACAGAAATGACTGCTGTTTCAAAGCATCTCTCCTCTCAAAGCCTTGTTAACTCCTTTGAAAGAAGGGCTTTGAACAAAGCCCTTCCTTACTTAACTAATTGCCTCTCTACTGCAGGCAAATGCCCACAACCCTGCCGAAATGGAGGTAAATGCATTGGTAAAAGCAAATGTAAGTGTCCCAAAGGTTACCAAGGAGACCTCTGTTCTAAGCGTAAGTACCATACACGGTGGCGGTACGGGTGCAGGGTAACCACATTTAGTGTCTTCTCTGGATATAACGTCCATGCCTGCTGCGTGTTGTCTGGGCATCAGGGTTGACTTTTTCCCCCCTGATATATATGCTTCCTTTAATTAGACCACAGGTGGGGGTCCCTGCATATAAAATATTTATGCCCAAGCTGGAATCTTTCATTTTTTTTTATTTTGTTTGTTTTATCTATGAGGGATTTCTTGAAAGGAATAATCTCCCACCATCCAGTAGTTTCAAAACTCTCACTGAGAGTCTTTGTGTATGAGAAACAGGATGCTTAGTAAAAAGATCATTCCTAAGGATATTTTTTTTTCCCAACTTTGAAGCTGACTTTTGGCTGGAAAGTGACTTAGACAAAAAAAAAAAAAAAAAAACCCACCCAATAACCGAAGCCAAAACTAACACATTCTAGAGAACTAAAGGAAAAGTAACTACATAGCTGTGTTTAAAAGAAAGAAACAGGGAAATCAACGAGGCATAGTTTTGCTCTGCTCTGATTCCAGCGGTCTGCGAGCCTGGCTGTGGCGCTCACGGGACCTGCCACGAACCCAACAAATGCCAATGTGGAGAAGGCTGGCATGGGAGACACTGTAATAAAAGTGAGTAGAGGCCATCTAGGGAGCGGGCTCTTCGGATGACCTGTACCTCAGCCCTGCATGCTCTGTCATTAGCGACAATTTCTCTGCCCCCTGCCCATCTCCTCTTTCACCTTCAAAGCCAACTAAGCTATAGAAGAAGGCATGGAAAATGCCACCAGATCTGTAAAGCATCACAAATATTCTCCAGTCAAATTAATAATTCAGGCTGGTTCAGTAATTCGGTGTATTGAGGGAAGAAACTGATTAGCTAAAGTTCTTTTCCTTCTTTCCTTCCTTCCTTCCTTCCTTCCTTCCTTCCTTCCTTCCTTCCTTCCTCCCTCCCTCCCTTCCTCCCTTCCTTCCTTTTCTTCCTTTAACTATAGTCCTGGGGATCCAACCCCCACCATTGTTAGGCAAGTGTGCTGGGCTCTAAGCTACAGTCTGCCCTCAAGACATTAAATGAACATCAGTACCTATTGACCTCTGGTTTCAGAAATCAAGCTTTATCAATTTATATATCATACATGACACGTTTTACTTTTTGAGATCTTTTGGTGGCATTCGATATAATGTTTAGATGAGTTACCTTGGAGGAAAGGACAGGCCCACAGAAGCCCTCCCTGGGAAAACATTCTAATGTATTTTTGTCTTTCGGATTTACTGACTCCCTCAAATGAACTAGTGATGTAGATAAACCATAGGACTATTTTATGTATGAAATGACGCTTGATAAATCCAACCATTTAGCACCAACTGCTGTCCCTCCTCTGTGCTCAGCAGGAATCCAGGCATTGGGACTCCATGAACAAATAGAAGGAAAAGACCTTGTGGGGAACAGGGTCCAGGATGGGGGGCGGGCCAATCAACAAACAAAAAGGCAGCATTTTAGTCCATCTGGCACCCAGAACAGTCTCCCGTGCACACGTCTACCACTGCCTACCTTGCTTTAAGGAAAAGGAAAATTGGGTCGTGAAACACTTCTACAACCAATTATCTCAATCCTGTTGCACCTCCAGAATAACAAGATACGAATCTGAATAAGTCCCTTTCAAATCCAATATTTTTCTAGATCAGTCTTCAGAGGGCGGGGCATGCAACCCAGTGAGCATGCCCAGTGAGCTGGGTACAAAGGTACTGTCGCCCGTCCAGAAATGAAAGCCCGTTAGGAGCCTTCCTGTCGCAGAGCTCTGAGGAGACCACCACGTGGCACTCCAAGCGGAGACCACACTGGTTCATCCTCCATCAGCATCTCTTTCAGAGCGAGGCATCGCACCAGAGCGAGGTGCCCTGGTTCGTCCATGGCAAACCCGCTCTGGAGCAGCCTCCCCGCTCTTATGTCCATCAACTGAGGAGAATCCAGCTGAGAGGATGGGGTTTATTTTGACTAGAGGGAGGTAGCGGGGAAGCTCTGAGTCACAGAGTTCCGGTAAAGAGCAGATTCCCAGTGGGGTGGCACGTTGGGAGGTCCCAGGCACCCAGGCATCATGGAGAGGAGGAGGGTCCTGGAGACAGACCAACTCTGTGTCTGCTTAGGCTCTCCCAACCTAGCGGGGAGGTTGGGCTTCATGGGTGGCAAGCCAGGCAGCACGGGGAGGGATTTATTCCAGGGCATTGTTAGCTCGTGTTTTGACCATTCCGAGAGCTGGTAGTCTACATCCTGACAATTCAAAGCAACACATTCAGCAAAGAGGCTCTGTTCTCAATAGCTGTTGAACAGCATGCTTGCATTTAAAAAACCACAAGGAACATATGAAATGTTGAATTTGATTGACTCTGATGCACGGGAAGACGGAGACAGATTTTTTTTTAAAGATGTAATTGCTGTCTTGGATCCATTTTAGGAAAGCAAAAAAAAAAAAAAAAAAACGAGCCAGTGTCCCCAGCACCTCTAGAAATTCACGAATGGAAAGAAAGGAGGCTCACATTTCATAAACAGAGTTGGAGATGGATGGATGACCACTTGGAGCAAAATTTACAAATCCTACCAATAGGAGTCAGCTCAAATCATAGCTCTTCTTTACCACACAGAGCAAGGTCCTAATTCCAATAGAACGCCTGTGTTGTATGAGCGGGATAAACTTCATCCAGGGGTCTGTACAAAGACTGTAAGCTGTTATGCTGAACTGCTTTAACGTAAGTGAGGCTGGTTTGATAATGGATTGAAAAGAATCCATCACCAAATCCTCAGCAGGAGCACTGGAGACCTTGGTATAGGACCAGCCCTTCCATTAGGTCATCTTAACAGTAGGACTAGGCAAAGCTCACTCGGTAGAGTGCATGCCTAGCACGCACAAAGCCCTGGGTTTGAGTCCCAGCGCCAAATAATCCTGGCCTGGTGAGGTGCATCTATCATCCCCAGTTCTCAGGAGGTGGAGGAATGATGATCAGGAGTTTAAGGTCAAGCTGGTTCACAAGAGACTGGAGAGAGAGAGAGGGGGGGGGGGCTTTCTACACAGCCAAAATACACAGGGAGTGGCAGGTCCAATGGAAAACAGATCTAGTGGAGTAAGTCAAAATGGGTTTTTAGTAAACAGAGACTCGAACCTGTCACTCGCCATTATTCAGAGAGCCCTGTGTGGTCACTATGGTCTCACTCAGGGTTAAAAAAAAGGGAAAATGGTCTCCTTCGAATGGTTAATGAAGAATCTGAAGGGCCTGTTCTTGGAGTTTCTTTTCTTCTAAACTGTGAATAATTTTGCAGGGTACGGAGCCAGCCTCATGCATGCCCCGAGGCCAGCAGGCGCCAGGCAGGAGCA
>CABHPH010128283.1:0-17941 GCA_902168325.1 Peromyscus nudipes
GCCGGACTGCGCTACGTCTTTCCCAGACCCTGCAACCTACCTATCCCTTCATTTGTAAGTTACGCCACTAAACAAATCTCCCTTTTAACTACGTGGAGTGGCCTTAATAATTTCACCAATAGTTTTGTTCTGTTTTGTTTTATCATATATCCTGAACCTTCCCTTCCTTCTTTTCAAGGACTAGCCAATCATGACAAATTGTAAAATTCAATTCCCACCAACAGGATGAGACACAGTCACCACATATGCCAAGGATAAAAACCCAGCACCATCCTGGCCTCTTATATTTCTAGCCCTTGAGTTCTGGCATACCCTTTCTGCAATAAGAATTGTGTTGCTGAGCTATTTTTTGCTTTGCTTGTATGTTTCTTGTGCTACACTAAGACTATTCATTGTTTCTCACACCCAAATGGGTTCTGAGGCCAGATCTGAGTTCAGAGTAAAGGATACTAATATTATAAAAGGTCTGTGAACATGAGCATGAGTATTGAACATATTTCCTGTCTTTGAGAACACATGCACACATGTTCATCTGTGCGCACATGAGAGTGTCTATGTGTATGTATGCATATGCACATGGAGGTCAGAGGTCAGCCTTGGGTGTGGCTTCTCAAAACCCTTTCACCTTGGTTTTCTCCTTGGTCTGGAATTCATTGAGTAGCCTAGGCTTGCTGGTCAGTGAGTCCCAGGGATCCCCAGCACTGGGATTAAAAGCATGCACCACCATGCTCAGGTTTTTTATGTGGGTTCTGGGACTTGAACTTTGGTTCCCATGCTTGCATGGTAAACTCTTTACTAACCACACTATGCCCTCGGACCCTAGAGTTTTATCATTGAGTCCAAAAGGACAATTTGCAAGTCCAGTAGTGTAAAGTCATTACAGTGATAAATATGATGAGTACTACAAGCTCATGATGAGCCAGCAGCATGAGTTACTATCTAAGAGGGTAATGCAGGCCAACTCATGCTGCCCAAAGACAAGGAGATGGTGTCTGTTCTCGGCTGGTAGGGCTGTAGCAATTGTTGGGTTCTGCTCCAGATGCCTACCTAGGAAAGAAATTTTAGTCAACAGGCTGAGGAGGCTTTGTGTCCATGTCTTTTAGGGATAGTAAAGATGTCTAGACTGGTGGAGAGAAAACATCCCTAAATCCTGGTTCTTCCCTGCCTAGTAATCTAGTGTTCCTACTGGCCCCAAGGTGGGTCACTTGAGGATTCTCTGAACTATTACTTTATCTAATTAGATAACTCACATGAATTCTCTGTCTTTTCTGTGATGTGCCTGTTGCATCCAGATATCAAGCTTGTGGGCTGAGATCAATTATCACTTATTAAAGCTGAGTGTAATTAATCACACAATAGTGAGATGGTCTTGTTTAATACCTGAAGTTGGAAGACTATGACATTCCTGACAGAAGATAATAAATACAAATACACTTTCCAAACTGAGTTATGCATTTGAGCCACAGCCAAATAATTATTCACCAAGCTATTGTTAAATTATCCAGGGCTCCTGTACAAGATTAATGATGTTGTAACCCATTACCAAAAGGCATGAGTGACCCTGTACTGTCTTGATTGTTGTTGTTGTTGTTGAGAGGAGAGAGAAAGAGAGAGAAAAAAACATGAAGTTGGGTGGGTGGGGAAGTGAAGAGGGTCTGGAACGAGTTGGGGAAGAGGAAAACATGATCAAAATATACTATATGAAAAAAATTTAAATAATTTTGTAAAACTCCATACTGCCTTTAAATGCTTAAAAATAGACAGCTGATAGTTGCAAAACAATGAGAATTACTTGAAGACACACAATTGTAGACTTTTAAACAGTTCGTTAAAATGGTAGACTGTATGTGTTTGGCATGCATATGAAGGGAACCAGAATCAGTGTTGGATGTGTTCTTCTATCACCATCCCTGTTTGTTCAGACAGAATCTCCCAGTGAGCCTGGTTCAGAGAGAATGACTAGTCAGCAAGCCCCAGGGACCCCCCTGTCCCCACCTCTGCAGCTAGACTTACAGCTGCCACACCCAGCCTTTCACACGGCCCTGGAAAGCCAACTCCAGCTTGTGCACGTTTACTGACTGAACCATGTCCCTGGCCCCAAAGTGGTAGATTTTCATATAATATTTTATCCCAATTTTTAAACAGTTGGGGTACAGGGGACAGAAAACATGGTGTAGTTTCAAAAGTATATAGGCTTTTGACAAAGGAAGCAACAGCAAAAACATCAATACATTTTATATAGGTACTACTTTCCTTCTCAAAAAAAATTATGGATATATTTGCCATGAAAACATGGCAGAAAATAAATCACTAGTCACATCTTTGTAAAAAATACAACGAGCCCTGACAAACTAAATCCTAACAGGTTCACATAAAAACTGCTTCAGCGAGATGTTGAGTTGGGACTAGCAAAAAGATTACCCTCTTATACATATGGCTTGAAGGGCTTTTTAATTACCTGCTTTGCGATGCGCAGAGAATTGTAATAACGTTCATCCTATTGGGCCTTCCCAAAAGGCTTAAGTGAGTTGCGTGTTTTCATCCTTTGACGCAGACACATCTACCAACACTTGCCTCTCAAGTGAACCACCGCTTTTCAGCTCACAAACGTTTACACATATTTTCCCTTCTGTTTTTGGTAACAGATCGTTTCATCTAGAATTAATTTAAGAAATCACGGGAGGTGAAGTGAAGACCTATCTTCGTCTTCCCACAGCTAATCTATCGGCTCAAAACAACTCATTGCCCGCTCCTTCCACCCTGCGTTTGTTTCGTGCATGAAAATGCACCATTGAATGCGCGTGCTCATTTCAAATTTACATCGCCTAAATCTGTTCCGCAAATCTTTTTTCCCAGTCCCACACTCTTCTAATATTTTAATTGTCTATTATTTTTAATAACAAATAGTAAAAGTAGTCCATTTGTTCTAGTCTTTAAAAAATGTAACTGTCCCTGGATAGTCTCACCTGTTAACTTTTTCAAAGGAAATTTAGAATGCCTTTGTTACTACATCCCTAGGGCTCCGAGGCAAGAAATAGGCAACGGGGGAGTGAGACCCTTTTATCTTCCCTCGGTTGAATGCTGCTGCTCATGTGTATGAAACAAGCAGAGTCTGTGAGTTATTTTCCTCAACCCCACTTTGCCATTCCTACCATTTTTGGAAATCTTTATTTTCAGAATCTTTTCTCACATGGAGCAGAATTTAGTGGGATAAGTTCTAACTAAAGCTCGGCTCGGCCTGTGTAGATCCGGACTGTCCCCAAAAGATCCAAAAGAGGCTTGGTCCTGAGGGTGATGCCATCGGAAGGTGATGGAAACTTTCAGCTATGTGACCTGACTGGAGGATTTACAACATCGAGGGAGACCTGACCTCAAGGGGACTATGGGATCTTGCTCCCTCCTCGTTCTCTCCCCATTCCGCTGTGAAGTGAGCAGTGTGGATCCTCCCTGTGCTTCCTGCCATGAAAAGCTGCCTCACCTCAAGGCCAACCGGTCATGACTGAACTCTCCAAAACCATGAGGCAAAGTGACCCTCTCATCTTTAGAAGTCACTTCCCTGTGGTGCTCTTTACAGTGAAGGAAACTGGCTTACCTGAGCCCTTGGAGGGGGATGGAATGTCTGAGGTGCTTCTGGTATTTGCAAAGTCACTCAGAAATGTAAAGGGAAAGCATTTGGAGATATACCTTCTAGGTGAACTGTTTTACTATAAAAACCTGACGGGCCCAATTTTTTTGGGGGGGGAGGGCACAGACATGTTTAGTTAAACAGACTTCTTCCCCAATAATGGAACCCTTTTGGTTTTGATTTTCATGTAAAGCTAGAAGGAATAGATAATCTATCATTGTGTGAACCAGAAGAACAGGCTCGAGGTAAGCTTGCACTGTGGTTAGCTAGCACTGGTATATAAGCCCAGCTTAACAGGGAAGGAATGACTTAGGATGCAACATATTTGAGTTCTAATACTGGCTCTTCTTCATACTATTCAACAACCCTGAGAAAGTTTATGTAACAGGTCTGTGCCTCAGTTTGCTCATATGCAGTGCTGGGGAACTGAAATTTGTATGAGTCCAAGATTACCAACAGCACATATAAAGTCACTTTAGAATCTCCTGAAAAACACCAACTACCAACACCACGTGAAGGGTCCGCATTTATTATTTCTAGTCTAAGAACTCACGCGGAGAAAATATGGGGATATGAACCAAGCTGAACGGAAGGAAAAGATTCTAGATGATTCCCCTCATTGACAGAATCTCTCCTTAGAAAACCAACTTCTTGTCTCTGTTTGGAAAATATCCAAAGGTGTCCACGCACCACAGCTCAAACTTAACACGACGGTGAGAACTTGCCCCTGCCCTGGACTGAGCACACACTCAGAGCCAGCCTACTAAAACCTGAGAAAGCAAATGCTCCCCCCGTTTGCCAGCTAGTGGGGTTCGTTGACCACTGCCCAGTCTCCCAATCGCAGTCCACAGAGCCATATCTGAGTTGAAGAAACAAAACAGAGACAAAGGTTTGGGAAATCAACAAGGGGAGCAAGTGAATCCACAAATAGTCTCTGAATAAGTGTCCCAAAGAACACTGATGACTGCCATGTATGTGTCAGATACGCTGCCTGGCACTCTGTCTTCTTGTTTAATTGTCACAATAACCCGTGAGATGGATCTCAGTATCATCATTTTATAAAGTAGACAGAGGGGCTCAGAGAAGTTCAAAGTAAGTGCCTAATATCTCACAGCTAGGAAAAGTCACGGACAAGATTCGAACCCAGATCTATCTGACCCCAAAGCTCAACCCCATTCTCCCATAGCATGCTGACTCTCCAGAAGTCCACAGATGAGTCCGGCTATTCTCTGCATGGTGTACAGAAACTGACTCAGACTCTGACCTCAGGGGTACCTTTGAGAACGTTCATTTGTCAAGCAGTTGTGTCTGGGTTCAGAGTCCACCCTTGTCCATCCCTTCTCTCCTCTGTCAGATGTCTCCCTGATGTATTTCTGATGGAGGGCAGGAGTGGGAAGCAGGGTGTCTGCACTTCCTATCTGTTTCTCATTTAGGTCCCAAGACTCAACACTTCTTTGCTCCAGTCATAAGCAATTTGTTCCTTTAGCATAAGAATTCCATTGGCAGTTTCTCAGCCCAGCCTTGCTGAGAGGAGTGGGTCATCTTCTCCATGATTCAATAGCCCCCTTCTTCCCTGTTTCCCAACCCTATGGGTGGCAATTGCTTCCTGCAGTGGCTGCTCCATGGGTCCTTTGCTACCTGAAAGCCCTTCTGTTTCTTAATAACAGGTTAAGAACCATTTATGTTCATTTTCCCTTTAAATAGCTAATATGGCTTCTATTTCCAGATAGGACCCTGGCCAACATAAAGGATCATTTACTCTAATGCTCCTCAACATGGGGAAACTGAGGCCTAGAGAAGTGATATGACTTGCTTAAGCTTGAACAATTAGTATTCGAATTGAAGATGTTGCTACCCCCACTTAGAAATGTGCTACATGCACATTTCTACAGTGAGCCGCATGCTACCATCCCTGTGAAACAACTGTAGAAACCAGGGCTACCATCTAGTCACTGATAAGACATTTCAATTCAGAGGTTTGTACCATCATCCCTGAGGCAGATGCAGGAGAAAAGGCCCCAACATTGTATGATTTCCTTGAGTCACTTACCTAAGGAGTAACAGGCACATTTTCAACTGAACTAACCTAACTATAAACCAGGGCTGTTAGCCATCACTCTGTGCTTGGGTCTTACCTCTCCACGCCTCTTGGTTAGACACTATCTCTGTGCTTTCAAAGCCCGGGAGAGCTCAGCGCTGATGTCTCTACTGTCCTCTTACAACTATTCACTCTTGTTTTACGTGATTTGGTTTTGTTTGGTTTGGTTTTGAGACAGGGTCTCATGTATGCTCATAGCCCCGGGCCCAGGATGACTCTGAAGCCTTATCCTCCTTGTTCTTCTTCCTAAGAGCTGGGAGTATAGTTGTGAGCCACCAATCTCGCTTTCATGTGGTTCCGAGGATCAAGTCCAGCGCTTCATACAGCCTTGGCAGAACTCTCTGCCACCCGAGCTCCATCGCCAGCCCAAGGGCTGCTCACTCCTGAAGCCAATAATTTTTGTTTTCTTTGCACTCCTGACTCAAAACAAAAACCAAAACGTTGTTCCTCCTGCTAGCATTTCTGGATCCAGGAACTCAGACCAAAAGTGAAGAGAGCAGCTATCTGAACATCACAGTTTGTCTTCGGAGCTTTCTGGAAGCTACCTTGTTAGTTTTTTGCGCCGCAATGTTATTCATTAAGTGGCACTGTTTACCATGCAAGAAAAGTCACGAGGCACAACAAAACCCACTAGAAGAGTTTATTAAGGAAAGATGTGCTTAGGCCTATGGAAATGATCGTGCAAGGAGAGGGAGGAAGAAGAGGAGGAGGGAGGAGTCTGTGGCCCACTTTTTATGGATTTCCACCACCACCACTACCCCCACATGCGTGAATGGGCTCACATAGCTATGCCACGCATGCGCAGATTGCGTGATCACACTGCACACAAATTACCCAGCTCATGGATTGCACAGGATATAAGGCCCCGAGATGACCAAGCCTCTTGCTTGGCTACTGGACAGCGCATGTGCAGTCATGTAGCAACATTCCTGACTGAAGCCTTCTCACAACCAATCACAGTGAGATTCACGCATGGAAACCATAGACTCTGAAGAAGCTGGGAAGAGTAAATCTCAGTTATGAAAGCTAGAAATACCTTTGCTATGCCTCCCATAGATGGAGCTGCGAAATGAGAAGGCTCCAATATGTTATTTACTAGTCATCAAAAACTACAAAGTTGTACTCCAGGAATAAATCTCTCTCTATTACCTCTTGACAGGTGAAGCCCAATTAGGAGCGTCCTGTGAGCTGGGTTTGGAGTGCGGCCACTCCCTGCCTGGGAGCTCTGCTGATCATAGCTAAGCTGAAGTTAGTTAATCACGCAGGAACTGGATGGCTCCCAGGTCAGAGATACTGCAGGGCCATGGTAGGAGGAGGGGTTGCTTGCTGTCTGCTGATGATTAAACTTGAGTCCCCTGCAAGCTCTTGCTGGGGAATGGCCTGGTTTTCAGGATGCATTCTCAGAGGGATTCATATTTGTTCAAGGATGGACATTAAGTCAGGAAGCATCAAAACATGCAGGAGGTATGGCCAGCATCCAAGGGTCTAGCCTACCTACAAGTCCAGGAAAGACGTGGGGGTTTTGTACATCCAAGCCTCGGTGGGCAGCTCCCCTGAACCGCTGAAAGTTGTACTGCTGTTATGTGATGCTGACTGGGTACCAGACACCAAGAGCTTTGCCTTGTTCCTATCAGTAGACATTTGCTGAGCGGTTATTATGTACACATGCTTTACCAAATAGAAAGGACTTGTACCTCAAGGAAGGGGCCTTCTTCACGCTTGTCTCAGCACCCTGATTCTCACAGATTTCCTCAATGCCCCAAAGCAGGAGACAGTCCAGTTTACCAGAAAGAACACTGGGCAAGCCAGTGCTAAGTCCAGACTCTGCTGCTCACCTGCACAGCGTAGGCAAGTTACTTTACCACACGCTTCAGTTTTCTCACACACAGAAGGAATCTGACAGTTAGGGCCCAGCGTCTAGAGAGATGGCTCAGTGCTAACAGCACATACTGCTCTTGCAGAGGCCTGGAATTCAGTTCCCAGCACTCACTTCGGGTGGGTCAATCACAACCAACTGTAACTCCAGCTCCAAGGGATTGAGGCCCTCTTCTGGTCACCCAAGGCACAGCACCCACATACACATAGGCAGACACATACATATCAAAATTTTTTTTTAATATTTATCAAACAAGATAAATCTAAAAATGGCTACTATTGAAATTTTGGGATAGAAGTATGAAAAAATTATATCTTAGTTTTATGTAATATAACCATTTTATTGGGAGATGTAATTCCCTGGAGAGTAAGAAAGACATGAAAAAAACTGATACACAAAATGAGCCCCAAGCAACAGAGAAGTGTATCTTTCAGGGACTGCCTTAATCATTTGACATCCACCTTGGTCAGTGCAGAACAGCACCATCCCCACCCTCCAGATTCACTGGATCCTGGCAACAGAAGGGCCTCTCAGCACATCGCATGCAGTCTGTCCACAGAACCAGGTCTCACCTCCTCCCCGTCCTTGTTTCAATGCATCCAAGGGCGAGATGCTTTGTCAGTGTGAGCACATCTTATTAGCTCTGATGAGCAGAAAACAGAACAAGACCGCCATATCAGCCTCTTGTTGGCTTTAGTCCATCAGATACCTGGATCCTGGCCCCTCTTCTCCAGGACAGCCTCGGGCCCAGCTCCTCGGTGTACTCACCTTTCTGAGAATCCCTACCAACTGCTTTGGGGTTTACAAAGCACTTTCCTTCTCGGCCATTAGAAAAAAAATGACATCTCAAGAAGGAAAAACCTACATCCTGACGTTGCTGGGGCCCTCTTTACAGAAATGAGTTCTTCACCTTGACTATCCAGAAGTTGACATTGGGCATGAAAATAACCATGACCTTTTCAGCCAGACCCCAGGGAGGAAATACTAAAAATATGTGTCTGTCTTCAGGCACCAAGAGTCAGTGCTGACACTATGAATAGACCTCTGCTCCCCAGAGACTCAGACAGGCAACTTGAAGGGACCTGCAGGCCAATTTGGATATAGGGTGTGAGGGAAGTCATCAGCCAAAGGGTGGCCTTCCCCTCCCCCAACACAGTGGTTCTCAACCTGTGGGCCACAGGTTGAGAACCACTGCCCTGTGCAATAGAACGGTTTTGTATAGTACGTGCATGGTATTGAATACTAAGTAATTTAAAGACGCTTCAAGCTCCATGGGAAAATAGGCATGCATGAGATGTAAGCACTACATTTTCAGTAAAGGACTCAAGCACCCACAGATTTTGATGTCTGCATGGGGTTCTGGGACCAGTCCCCTGCAGATACCAAGGAATCCGTGTATCTGACTCCACCCTGCACTGGATTGTTCCCCCCACGTGAGTACTGCCAGTTAACAATGAGCAAATGGTGTCTACTGAGCCAGCCACTGAGCTTTACAATCTCACTAAATCTCCACAACAACCCAATGAGGAGACACTGTTACTATTCTCATTTTCACATAAAGAAAAAAAATGCAGCCAACAGCAGGTAACTTGCCTAATGTCACAGAACTAGTGAGTAAGTCACTCTGGATATGCACAGCTGGAAAGATTACAGCACAGGATTCCCACAGATGTGGAGTCCTCGGGGAGCCTCTTGTCCAGCGGCCCTGCCACCTGCTCTCCAGCCTGCCCCTCGGCACCAGGCACTCACATCCTGACCCCAGGTCTCCCTGCCCTGACTGTCAGCAATGCCTATGCGACCAAGCAGAGTGTTTCTTTCCTAACCTGTGCCAAGTGCCTGACTCTTACACTGAGCAGGTCCACCGATGACCCCCAAACACAGTCTGTCATGTGCAGGTTCACCGGTGACCCCCAAACGCCGTCTGTGGTGTGCTACCACCACAATTTTTGGAATATGTGTTAGCCATTATTATCTGTCCCATGTTTCACTTCACATGTTCTTAGTTACTCATGATCTGAAGTCATAAGATATCAGAAGTAATTCAAAATATATGTTGTTTATTACATATATTTGAAATGTTTTATAAAATAACACAGAGGTTTTGTACAATGATATTTTATAATTTTGTGTGTGTGTGTGTGATTATATGCACACATATACATGTAGGTGCTTGTCCATGGTGTGCACATGGAGACCAGAGGTCAAGACTGGCCATCTTCTGCCTCTCTTCAACTTATAGTTTCAACATTTCCCACTGATCCTGGAGCTCACTAGTTTGGCTAGACTGGCAGGCCAGTGAGGTCCCCAGGACCCACTTGTCTCTGCCTCTCCACTGCAGCACCAAGGTTACAGATGTGTGCCATCCCACTCAGCTTGTATGTGGGTTCTGGGGATCAAACTTGGGTCCTCATTCTTGTGCCCAAGCATTGTGCCCTCCAAGTCATCACCCCAGCTCTAACTCTTTAACTTAAAAAATATTTTATAAAAGTATTAAATAAAAAAAGAAATAAACAACATTAAGTTTTAAACTGCAAAGCATTCTGGATAGCATGTGGAAATATATGATGAATTGCAAATTTTAAACATGAAAAAACAAATTGACCACCATAAGTGAGCTAATGGAATAGACTGACAGTTCTTCTCAAAAGAAGAAATATAAGCGACCAATACTATTTGAAAAAGTTTTCTTTAGCCATCGGGGAAATAAAGATTTAAATGGCTTTGAGATTCCGAGGCCAGAATGGCTATTGTGTTGGTCTGTTTTATGTCAACTTGACACAAGCTAGAGTTATTTGCAAAGAGGGAACCTCGTTTAAGAAAATGCCCTACCACCCTGGTCTGTGGTCAAGCCTGTAGAGCATTTTCTTAATTACTGATTGATGTGAGAGGTCTCAGCCACTGTGAGTGGTGCCATCCCTGGGTGGTGGTCCTGAGTTGTATTTAAAAAGGAAAATAAAAGCTCAGCTGATTGGCGGCGTGTGATGGCAGATGCCTCACAGGAAATTCTCTGCTCCCAGCCCTGGGTCCTTGGGCTTTTTGCCTCGGAAGTACAGCAGCCGGCATCGTGGGAAAATAAAGAGCTTCCCCAAGGATGGCCCTTCCAAGCCTGTTCACCTCACAGCCTCTCTAGGCTGCAGGGCTGGCTTGACCCACATTGTCCAGGAAGTTCACAGGCCAGGATCCAAGGTGAGCAAGAAAGAAGTCATGGAGGCTATAACCATTGTGGAAACACCACCATGGTGGTAATGGGCATTGTGGGATAATTCAAAACCCCACGAGGCCTCCGGACCTTCGAGACAGTATTTGCTGAGCACATCAGTGATGAGTGTAAAAGGAATTTCTACAAGAACTGGCACAAATCTAATAAGAAGGCCTTCACCAGCTGGGTGGTAGTAGTGCACACCTTTAATCCCAGCACTCGGGAGGCAAAGCCAGGCGGATCTCCATGAGTTTGAGGCCAGTCTAGTCTACAGAGAGAGATCCAGGACAGGCACCCAAACTACACAGAGAAACCTTGTCTCAAAAAGTTAAAAAAAATAAATTAAAAAAAAAAAGAAGATCTTCACCAAAGACTGTAAAAAATGACAGGATGACATGGGCAAGAAACAGCTGGAAAAGGATCTCATCAGCGTGAAGAAGTACTGCCAAGTCATCCGCATAATTGCCCACACTCAGATATGTCTCCTTCCTCTGTACCAGAAGAAGGTACACTTGATGGAGATCCAGGTGAACAGGGGCACTGTGGCTGAGAAGCTAGACTGGGCCCGGGAGAGGCTGGAGCAGCAGGTTGTTGTGAACCAGGCGTTTGGACAGGATGAGATGACTGATGTCATCAGTGTGACAAAAGGCAAAGGCTACAGAGGGGTGACCAGTCATTGGCATTGAGGGCTAGGTAAGGTTGCCTGTGTTGGAGCCTGGCACCTTGCCCATGTGGCCTTCTCTGTGGCTCGAGCTGGGCAGAGAGGCTGCCATCATCCAACAGAGATTAACAAGATTTGCAAGACTGGTCAAGGCTAGCTCATCAAGGATAGTAAGCTGATCAAGAACAACGCATCTACTGACTACGTCCCATCTGACAAGAGCATCAACCCACTGGGTGGCTTTGTCCATTATGGTGAGGTGACCAATGACTTAGTCATGCTCCAAGGCTGTGTGGTGGGGACCAAGAAGTGAGTGCTCACTCTCTGCAAGTCCTTGCTGGTGCGGACCAATAACAAGCTCTGAAGATTGACCTGAAATTCATTGACATCACCTCTAAGTTTGACCATGGTCATTTTCTGATCATGGAAGAGAAGAAAGCATTCATGGGACCACTCAAGAAAGACTGCATTGCCAAGGAGGAAGGTGCTTAATGCCTGAAGCACTTTGCGCAGCTGGTAGGGTCTCAGTAAAAAAAAAATTCCAGTAGGAGGGAAACCCCTCAAGCTGAGCAGCACCCCTTCATGGGTGACCTTTGCATCAGCTCCTTCCTTCGGGTTCTTGCCCTGCTTGAGTTCTTCCGTGACTGCCTTTGATGATGAACAGTTATGTGGAAGTATAAGCCAAATAAACCCTTTCCTCCCCAAGCTGCTTTTTGTCATGGTGTTTCATCACAGCAATAGAAACCCTGAGACATCTATTGCAGTGGGTAGCTGTTCGAGCTTTGACCTTGAAGCATCACCCCAGTGAGGCAGCCGGAAACTGCCACACCTACCTATGACCTGCCCCTGGGGTGTGGCCAAGACGGGAGCCCTTAAGACCCAAGATCCAGCTCTCTTGGCTCCTCATAATCCTGGATGCTGGATTGCAGACCAAGTCAGAGTTCTCCAGAGAACCATACTGGACTGCACCTCACCTCTCCCTGATCCTGTAACCAGACTCTTTACTGGCTATAAGTTACCCCAAAATAAACCTCCTTTTAACTACCAGATAAACTACTTGGAGTTGCCTTATTAAATCCCTGCATTATCTGGTGCCCAATATGGGGCGGTGCTTTAAGGTCAAAGCTGGCACAGCTACCCTCTACAATCTATCATCAAGAAAACACATGGCCATGCTGGAGATATTGCTCAGCAGTTAAGAGCACTGGCTGCTCTTCCAGAGGACAGAGGTATGAGTCACAGCACCCACACAGCAGCTGACAACCATCTGTGACTCCAGTTCTAGGGATCCAGTGCCCTCTTCTGGCTTACTCAGGCACTCGGCACACAAGTGGTGAACAGACATACATGCAAGCAAAACACCCATACACACAAAATAAAAATAAAGAAAACAAGTGGCAACAAATGCTGGCTAGCATTCAGGGTTCAAGGAACCCTTATTCACTGTTGGTAAGAGTGTAAATTGGTACCACCACTATAGAAACTAATGGGAATGTGGCAGTGTCTTCAAAAGCTACAACTAGATCGCTCACACCCCTCGGTGTGCTCTTAAAGGACTCCAAGTCTACCACCATGTGCGTGTTTCTTGCTTCTCGACAACAGCAAGGAAATTGAAGCAGCCTCGATGTCCATCAGCAGATGAATGAATGAAAACATATGATACATACCACAGTGGGCTTTCAGATTTATATCATAGGCAGATAGGTCAGGACAGCAGGGGAGTTCAATAATGCTCCTCAGAATGGTATGTGACTTCAAACTTACACATAAATTGTTTCTTGATTTTTTTATTTAGTATTTTAAATATATTTTAGTTTTAAAAATCATGCAAACAATGCAAAGTAATGGGTTTGATTATGGCATTTTAATACATATTTTGTTCTTACTGACTGTCATGCCCAATCTCCTCCCCTGTCTCCCTGACCCTCTCTCCTACTTGTACTCTGCTCCACAAAAGAATTCCCTTCCATGTTCATGTCACATATATTTTGGTACTTCTTTTCTGTCCCCAAATTAAGATTTCTCTTTTTTGTCTCATGGTATCCTTCCTAGTTTCATTAACTACATCTACCCAAACATACAAATATAGCCAGATACAAAAATTAAAATCTAGGCTCTGCATATGAGAAAAAAGTCCAGTATTTGTTTCTCTAAGTCCGGCTTATTTTGCTTAACATAATTGACTTCCAATTACATCCATTTTCCTACAAAGGTCATGATTTCAGTTTTCTTTAAAGCTGAATGAGAGCCCACTGTGATATATACCATGTTTTCATTCATTCATCTGCTGATGGACATCGAGGCTGCTTCAATTTCCTTGCTGTTGTCAAGAAGCAAGAAACATGCACATGGTGGTAGACTTGGAGTCCTTTAAGAATACTCGGAGAGGTGTGAGCAATCTAGTTGTAGCTTTTGAAGAAACTGCCACATTCCCATTAGTTTCCATAGTGGTGGTACCAATTTACACTCTTTTTTTTTTTTTTTCAAGACAGGGTTTCTCTGTGTAGTTTTGGTGCCTGTCCTGGATCCTCGCTCTGTAGACCAGGCTGGCCTTGAACTCACAGAGAACCACCTGGCTCTGCCTCCCAAGTGCTGGGATTAAAGGCGTGCACCACAGCCATAGTTTTTTATATTGTTGTTTTCCATCAACAGTAATTACTCACTGCTGCTGTACTCTGCCTTGTACACAAATCCCTCCACAGCAATCATGTGGTTAATCAACCTTTTTCAATAACTCTAGAGTGAGACTGAGTTGCAGTTCAATGGCAGAGCACTTCCCTAGCCTGTGTCAGGCCGTGGATTCAATCCTCGCCAGCACAAAAAAGTAAAAATAGCAAAATTAATAGTACCTACCTTTAATTTAAAAAAAAAAAAAAAAAAAAAAGGTGAGCTTGCAACTCTCTGTTTGTTACCTAAAGATTTTCCTCCTGGGGGTGGGAGAGGTGGCTCGGCATTAAGAGCACTGGCTGGTCTTCCAGAAGACCCCAGTTCACTTCCCAGCACCCACATGATGGCTAACAACTATGTGTAACTCCAGTTCTAGAGGATCCAGTGCCCTCTCCCGGCCTCCGCAAACTGTGCACCCACATGGTGCACAAACATACATGCAAAATACACATACACATAAAATATTTTAAAAATTAATAAATAAAGCATATCTTTCCTGTGAGGGGCACTGGGAGATGCTGACGAGACTGACCGTACAATCTGCATTTTTCCGGGAAGAACATCCTGAGCGAGAACAAAGCAGCTACGTTTCAGTTCCACATCTTGTAAGTTCCTGAGCACGTGACTTCTCTGAGCCTCCGTTTCCTCATTCTCCAAGGGGACTATGACATCCACTCCTCGGCACTGTGCTAAGCGAGAGCACACACACAAGCAATTAGCACAACTCTTGAACCGAGTAATCATGGGATAACTATGCATGCCTTTTCTTACCCACAAGCACAGTGCGTGAAATGAACTGGAAGTGCCAGCCGGTACTTTCCCTGCAGAGAACCTGCCTGCCTCTCTCCCAGAGGCATTCCAGTCATTCTCTGCTCTGCACGCAGTCTTGGGGCAGTACTTTCCTTCAGACCTAGCAGAGAAACTTAATCCTCCCAAACCAAAATTGGGGGACATGATCGTTCTCATTATGAAGACAGAATTTCCGACCATTCAGAAGGCAGAGCCATGGCCCCTCCATGTTGGTTTCCATGACACTGGGGGAAAGTTGTCCCGCCACAGGCCGTGGGCTGGGCTCTGACCTGGAAGGGACCAACCCAGCTGCTAACTGAATGTTTAAGCCACAGGATTTCACCATCCATAGCCATCACAAACGCTGGGTTCTTTGAGCAGTCTACAGGCTCCAGAGAAAGCAGAACTGAGGCAGATGTCCTAATGAGGTGGGGCGGTGGTCAAAGCTGTATCCACATCCACTTTCACTCATTATCATGTGGTGTTGAGGAAATCTTCAGTTGAGCAGAGTGACCTTGACATATGACTTCCCTTCTGAGTATATGCAGAGTATTTATTGTAAGAGGTAATGATTCCCAAAGAGACATATAATCTGACAGTTCGGTTCAGCCCCTAAGGGATAGTCTACCTTTTGTCCATTTCTCCAATGTTTTCTACAAAAGAGAGAGAGAGAGATGCAGACCTGTAACTGACACCCATGCCCTTGTGGGAGGCATGACATCAAGGCATCTTTCATTCATCTTCCCACTAGCCAAGCATCTCTCAGATGTGGATTAAATTGGCACCTGACCAAACTCTCCTTCTGTTGTCTGGAGTTGCTGCTGTTGGAGCCACTGTTTTCTTTTTGTATTTTGAGCCCGAATCTTGCTAAGTAGCTCAGTCTCTTCTGAAACTCATAGTGAAGCCCAAGCCAGCCCCAAACTTGTGATCCTCCTGCCTCGGCCTCTTGAGTTACATGTGTATGCCACCACACCCTGCTTCTGGACTCTCTTTAGCTAGATCTTGGGTGTGCTCTACAAATGCCTCATGTTTACTACTCATCTTTGGGACCTACCACCAAGAATGTAGGCTGTCAGATCCTGACTCCTCTAATCTCAGCCACTTTGAATCCACACTCAGAAACATGAGTAAGGGATTTGAAAATAAACCTCCAATTCTGGTCATATTCAAACCTTGTTTGATATGAGTAAAATAGATTACCCAACTTCCATTCCAAAATATCTTTTGTCTCTGACACTAAAGCTACTGTAAAGAAATGAAAGTAGAGATTAAACTATAATTTAAATGATTCTACAATGGTTAATAGTCACTGCCAGCTTGATTGGATTTCAAATCACCATGGAAACCCAGTTTTATATGTGTGTCCATGAGGGTGTGTCCAGAAAGATTTAACTGAAGATGAAGGCCCATCCTGACTATGGGCAGCAACTTCCATGGGCTGTGCTCCCTGACTGAATAAAAAAGAGAAAGCCAAATGAAGACTAGCATTCATTCTTCTTTGCTGACTGACTACGGACAATATGTGACCAGCTGCTTCACCCTCCTGCCACCATGACGGACTCTACGAGCCAAAATGAACCAAAAATAAAAATAGCACTCTAACCATTGTAGAAAATGTCTGTAACTTCACCATTCAGAAAGCTGAGACAGAAAGATTACAAATTTAAGTTGGGCTTTGTAGCATGAAAACAAGCAATTAACAATAAAAACGATGATCAAATAAATAAGTCATATAAAAGTGATAAGCCAAAGATTCGAGACCAAATACAAGTTTTAAGATGTGGGGTCTAGGAGATAGCTCAGTTGAGAAAAGCTTGGCATGCAGTTGTGGGGCCCTGAGTTCAATCCCCAGCACCCCCATATGAGGCTGGACATGGGAGCTCAAGTTCATAAGGCCGCTCTGGATGGAAGCAAAGGCCCTTGGATGTCTGTAGTTCACAGGTCAGCCAGCTTCACCTATTAGCAAGCCCCAGGCCCCAGGGAGAAACATTGTCTCAAAACAAAAAAGGGAGGGTAAAGTTCCTGATGGGGCATGGCACCCAAGGTTAACCTCTGACCTTCACATACACATGCACACTCACCCACACAAACACATTTGTGCTACATAACCATACACTGAACCATGAGTCATGATCCACAGCAATATAATGGCAAGCGCCAATGGTAGTGGTGGTGGTGGTGGTGGTGATGTGTGTGTGTGTGTGTGTGTGTGACTACTTTCATGTGTATCAGTCTCCTCTCCCCTCTTAGACATTTTATTAACTTATTCTCCATTGTGATGACTGATGTTGGTGTCAAGCTGACTGGATTAAGGAATACCTGGAGAACTGACAGGGCGTTCTGTCTGAGTTTATCAATGTGCAGTTAGCAACTCAGAGTTGGCAAGTATGTAGATGACTTAACAGGCAATCCACCCCTAATGTGGACAGGCACCGTGTAACCAGCTGTGGCCTTGGGTAAAACAAGAAGATGAAAAAAGGATCTCTCTGGAACAGACTTTGATTCTTCTGCCCTTGACATCAGAACTCCAGGATTTACACCAGTCTCAGCCACCCAGGTTCTCAGGCCTGTGGTCTCAAACTGAGAAGTACACCATCAGACCCTGTGGTTTCAAAGCTTGTGGTCTTGGACTAAGTTACAGAACCAGAACTCCAGGGTCTCCAGATTGCAAACACAGGACTCTCCAGCATATCATAGGACAACTTCTCACTTTATCACCAGGTGAGCCACTTCTCCTGGTCGGTCCCAGGTAGGTAGATAGCTTGATAGACAGTAGATACATGGGTAGATATGGACAGGAGAGAGATGATTAATAAATAGCTTATTGGTAGATAATAGATAACAAATAAATAGATATATGATAGAAGATTGATTGATGGATAGTTAGACAACAATAAAAGATAGATGATGATGATAGATAGATAGATAGATAGATAGATAGATAGATAGATAGATAGATAGATACATGATAGATGATAGATGATAGATGATCAATTAAATATAATGTATAGATGATAGGTAGGTAG